>JASDQU010739993.1:150527-174367 GCA_032191745.1 Picea mariana
CAAATTCACCAGGCAGATAATGAAAGAATTAAGAGAGGAAAGGAGCAACGAGAAGAATTCAATATGAAGTTAATGAGGATATTGGAAATAATTGAAAGGAAGTTGGATAAGGAGAGTGTCTCCAGCAAATAAATAAGTCCCGAGACCCCCGAGAAGAAAGGAAGATCAAGGAGTGGTAGTAGACATCACCAGCATAACCAAAAGCATTCCCATAGGAGAGCACATAGTAGCTGAAGTCCATTACCTATCAGGAAACATAGGAGGCCTAGGGTGGATGATTTGAAAGGAAAAATGAATAATATCAAACCTCCTACTTTTGATGGAAAACATAAGAAAGATGAAGAGGCTGAAACATGGCTACTTGGTATGAGGAAATATTTATGTTAGCAATCTATAATTTTCCCAAGGCTGAGGAGGAAATCACTGAGGTAACATAAAACCACTTGGAATCCTAGATCTATCCCTCCAAGACTCAAAGAGGGCTCTCTCTGTCTGATGTAGCTTTGTTTCCTGGGAATCTTAGGCTAGTTATTACTGTACATAGGTTGGTTTATAAATTGGTTGGTTGGAATGAGAAGGGAAAGCCATTGGGCATGGAGTCAAAGAGGTCTGATCCAATCAAGATAGGCTATACAAAAAACACAATAGTGCAGGATAAGAAACTATGTTGTATTCTTGAGATTATTGAATGATGTGAAAGAAAAGGTGAGGAGAGAATATCGTACCATAGCAACTAAGAATTATGGAACTAATACTCTAGCAGAAAACACAAAAATTATCCAAATCCATGAACATAGTGCACTTCAAATAAAATTTTGTCCTTCAGTATTCAATTGAATAATTCATATTGGAAACACATAAAATTATCACAGATAAGGGAGAAACATAAACAAAGGAAGAATGTACTTCACCAACATAAATGACACAGGAATCCTGTCAATGTCTCAACTGTATTACTGGAATTTTGAAAAAGGAGGCTCTGTGAGCTCTAATACAACATTAATTCATGGTCTCCACTGATCTCCCAGGATCAGGAGGTCGAATTCAACAACCTCCACCAAAAATAGAAACAAATCCCTGAAAATCTTGAACTGTCTACCATGAAAGACAGACCGAACTACTGAAAATAGTGATCAACTAAGACATTCGTATATCCCAAAATATGACATTTGTATGAAAATGAAAAGAGGTTATTTTATATGATTTTGTATTGAAAAAAAACCTCTTTTGGTTTTTCTTAATTCATCTCTAGCTCTCTGAAACAACTGTCACATGATCATGACCAAAAAAGGAAAAAATGGAAGCCTAAAAAATAGGGCTCAGAGATGGCTTCAATTCTCCCAAATATGAAACATGTGTAAACTCTGGGAGAGGTTATTTTTATTTGAACTATTATGAACAAAAACCTCTCTCATATTTTCAAAATTCATTCTCGTTTTCCCGAAATTGCTCTCGAAAAACAGGTGGTCAAAACTAGTGAAAACAATTTATTTGGTTATTTGGGGAAGGCAGTTTTGGAAGGGGGAAAGTGGCTTTCAGACCCCCTTGGGCTGGTAAGTGGTATTAGGGGGGGAGGTATGAGTTCACCTAATGGTGACAAGTTTCCTCTGGAAAACCACTTACTCGGACTCCCCCCTGGGAGGGGGGGGGGGGTCCGATATAATTCACGAACGTTTGATTAAATATTTTTGGGATGTGTGCATAAGATGCACGTTTTTTTTTTTGTTTATTTGTTTTTATTATTATGTTTTTTCTTTTATTTATTATGTTTTTTGTTTTACGAGTTTTGTTTTTATATCCTCACAAAATATTTCCAACCCACAGGTATTAATTGCAAGAGCTTAGGATGATTTTTTAAATGAAAAGATTGCTGCAAAATATGAATTTTTTATATAATTTTCTGAAAATATACAAATTACAGAAAATAAATGTGGAGATCAAAAGAAAAAGTAACCAAGTCATAGATTCACACAATGAGATAGAATAACAATCTCTTTATTTCATTCCAAGAAATCAAAGTATATTTCTCTTTACAAAATCCTTGTGAGGGAATGGACCAAAGTCAAATTTATATATTCCTGATGAAAACCATACAAAAGGACTCTGACAAGAAGTAAAAACTGAACTTTAAAATCTAGATCAACTTTCCACAGAATGCTGCCAATTTGACTCTGCACAATATCCTTTATCAATTATGAAACTCATTCCATAAACAAACAAGTATACACAGACTATCAAAGATAGATCAACACCTATGAAACAACCATCTAAATGATATGGCTCAACTTTGAACCTTGTTGTCTACAATAGGACCATGCCTTCAAAAAGAGAATTAGGCCTTTAATGAACTCAAGAATGAATGAAAACTGAACTATCTCATGAAAACAAAAGAGCAAACCTTAGTATTTTGTTCTCCTTCTATTCTCCCCTTATTCTTCCTTCTCAATTGGATTTTATGCATTCCAAATCAGTTGAAGTAGTTCAACTACCTCCTTTAGTTAAGTTAATTAAACATAACTAATTTTAGTTTAGGGGAAGTAATAATAATAATAATAGTTAAGGGTATTTATTAAATAATAACTAAGTAGGTGGGACCCATTGTGACTCCCTTTTTATTCTTTACAAAAATAACACAATTAGATAACCATTTAAACACATGCCTCCTTGTAGCTCCCATAAATATTTACAAAATTTAAACATTAAATATCATAAATAATTCAAATCACATCCAAAACATGTCGATAAGCATATTATCCCCAAAAATAGCTTCTTGTCCAAAATCTGTTGCATACCATTGTTTCCAACAACTCAATCATAAACACATAATTAAAATCCATATTTGACACTTTGAGAGGAAATCCTTCTTCTGTCATTGATGTCCCCTTTGGACTTCCCAGAATTAGCCTTAGGTTGATTCGAACCTTGAGACTTAATATCACTATTAACATGGGAACAATTGTCCCTCAAGTGCATATGGGAGGACACTGATTTTGGTGAGTCGTTTGAAGGAGATGAAGGGGAAGCAACAACCTTACCTTTGTCTTTCACATGGGGAACCTCAGTTTGAAGTTGTTTTCCAGCATGACATGAATGAACAGGAGAATTTACAGGAGAAATTTGAGCATTAGAATTTATAGGTGGAGGAGGAGGAGGTATTGATAAGGCCAACCACGATGGTGGGAGACTACCGGATGAAAAATATCATGTCATCCATCGTTCTCAGGATCTTTTGGTTGCATGGATACATGAGGAGGCATAGGAATACCAAGGATATTTTGGGGTTGGAAGGGAGGCCTCTCTGGTCTGCGTTGAACTATCCCTTGCCCAATCCAATTGAAGAACACAGCTTGAAAATTTTTTTTCAACTCCTGAGGGTCAGCATCAAAATGAATTGAGAATCTAGGCCTTCTAGGCCCTCTGTTTGAGTTACCTCTTCCCCTATTATTTCTACCATGACTTCCTCTACTGAATAAACTCATCCTGTATGAAGTAATTCATTAGTAAGTATCCCTTAGCAGACCATACATGACAGTCTATTTATATGAAACAAATTTTGGCTCAGAAATTGACATAAGACCCATGCAATTCAATCGATAATAAATTATTTAATAATTTCCAAGTGAGCAGGGGGTGAAATAGGGTTCATGGGATATCTAGAGGGATTGTAATGAGAAAAACAGTGGTAGCATGATAGGGAGTAAGAACACGAGTATTTCTCAATAATTTAATAAATAACTAATTGTGCAATCAATACCAAAATATATCAGTTGTCACCTATTTCTGTGTCATATCTTTACCACTTCCATATAGAATGTTTAATTTATTTTATAGAATAGGGCATGTGAAAAATGAAATTGGGATCGTGAGGGGGGTATAATGAGCGAAAAAGTGATAGTATGAGAGGGAATAATATGAATATTGTTCATAAAAAATAAATTAAATTAAACAACAACCATAACTCTGTTCAGACCACAATCCAATAAGCATCCACTTTAAAACCAAAATCATTTAACTGTCCCTTATTTACAAACATAATGCTTGCTGACTTCGAAATAAAAAGACAATTCATATGTCCAGAATTCTTCAATTATATCAATATTTGCATCTTATACAATATCTATGCAATATCATAATCACGTCATTTCCAATAACATTATAACCCTTTGAACCACAGTCCTTTATATTCCAATGCTAAACCTTTTCCCTTTAAAAAAAAAACAAAAATATGCATAGTGATTCCAACCATCCACTTCTCATATTCATTTCTTAAAATCAAATAAGAATAAACCCAATATTAACCTCCAACTGTCGATTTTTCAACACTAATTGAAACAATCCACTGTCATCAAAACTCATAATCATACCATGATTCAATCATAGGTGTTCATTCATATAATCAACAGAAATCTTTATTCGACAATAGTGGTTAACCAAAAAACATGTAATTCTGATCCCGATATCTTTCTACATTAACCATGTACATACTTCCTTCAAAATAAAATACCCAACAAAAGATAGAGTCCTATAATGCCCGAGAAATAGAACCACAAGGCATGTGAGGAGAACATAACCACATCACACACAGGTTCCTTTTAAACTTTGATGGGACCATGATCATGCTAGGGTTTAACAAAGAAATGGAAGGAATAACAATAAATCGACCAAATGGAAAATCCTTCGGGATGTAGGTAACCCATGGCCCCTTTTTTTTTCAAACAAATTTATCACAGAGAGGTAATAAAAGAGTCTCTATCAAGAGATGATCTTTGAAGCCAGAGATATCTCGCACTCCTTTAAAAAAAAAATATTGCAAAGAAGTAACGAGAGTTGGCTTAATCACAAAAGAATCTTTGAAAACACAGAGTGCTCGTGCCCCATTTTTTTTTAATAAGTTGTCACAGAGAAGTAATAAAAATTTATCAAGGAACAATATTTGAGAAACACGGAGCCTATTCCTTTTCCAAATCCACCACAGACACATAACTTTTAACTCAAAATCTTGACAGTGAGGGTAACCGAACATAACAGTCATCCACCTCCAATGGACAACAAGAGAGGCGAATTCTTATAAACACTGTGGAAAGAATGTCCAAGCACAACCCGTGGCCAAACCAACACATATACAGGCTTCCATTCCAAATTCCAGGCGATACAAAGACTTGACTATGAAACGCTTTTAGCAATAGTGACAGTGAGGTAAATTCCATAACAAACAATAGCTTGGGGCTTGACCAAAGCAAAGCAAGAAAAGTGCGACTTTTAATAGTCTGCATTGCAATTCAGAGGAATGAACAAAAAAATGACCAAAGAAAAAAGGAGTGACAACATTTAACACCAAGACTGTTTTAAAACCCACGCACCAAACTCATAGCTTATTAAACCACTATCATAATTTTCCACAAAGAACCGGAGTAAAACCCCAAGCTAACCGAAACGTTTTACACCAAACAAACCAATGCATACGCTACCCACGACAATCAAATCCATTATTTTCCTTTAAACGCCAACAGTATATATTATTCAGAGAATAAACCATAAGCACAACATCGATACACAGTCAAAACTTAAGAAAAACACATACCTCTTGAAATCTTGAGCCAAAAAAATCGATTCGTAACACAGAGGGACCATCATGGAAGGAAAGTAAAGGAGACATACTTGCAAAAATTGCTTGAGGGAAGAGTTGGATTGTGTTTTCCTTTCAAAACCAGAAATCACGGAGCCTTCACAACCACCAGAGCCGAAAAACAAAATGCAACTATGGCTAGGGTGACGGGGTCGAGGGTTGTTTGAGTGGCGTGCAGTAAATGCACTTCGCTTCCTCCCCCAACCCTATTCAATTCAACGTACAAGCTAGCCCATTACCATAACATCAACAATTAATTCAACCATATATACATTGCTACATCCAATTCTATATCCATTGCGTAGTGCACCACCCTAAGTCATGTCAAAACATTTAACAACAACCATATGCTACAAGCATAATCCTTTAATCAAGCGCATAAGTATAGCAGCTAGATCTATCACCCTTGATTTGTCACCATTGCAATAGCCTTAAGACTTATTTATAGATTTTTTTCTTTTTGTTTTTTTGTTCAAGCTCCCATATCATCTTTTGCATGAAATCATGTATAATATCATTAATAAATGTTTAATGCATAACATAACACTTGTAACAAAATAATCCTTATATCCATATCACTTCCATGTATTGCGAGTGACCATAAACACCATTTAGCAATAACACATCAACTAACCATGTTGTCATAATGAATGAAACCATGTCTTGAATCATCAACTGCAGAAGACTGTGTAGGAATCATTATAACAACAACAAACATATAAGCGTAACACATCCATCATAGCACCACTAGTCTACAGGGGGGTCCCACTTACTTAGTTATTATTATTATTATAAATAAATAATAGAGCTTATCAATCATTTGCAAGAAATATTCATCGTTGCGATTTTAAGCATCAACAAACACCATTCCATGGCCCTATGAAATACCATGACTTCCAAAACCATCAAGTTAATAATAATAATGACTACTTTGAAATCTACTGAAGCCATGGGAATTCCCCTTGGCATTTCCCAATCCTACAAAAATACACCCTTGTCCCAAACATAGTCTATTATGAGTTTCGTTGGTCCCCTACTCACACCAACAAATAGTTCCATGCTCTGGATTCTCTTGTTAATAGAATAGATCGACCTTCATTCAAGTTTGATGAAGTTCCTAAAGGATTTGGATGAGGACATCGAGGTGGTGGGGGTTCCATAGGTGGATGAAATTGTGGAAGACACCAGTACAGTGTTATAATTGTGATGAGAAGTGACATCTTGCTAGAGATTGTCCTCTTTTGAGATGACCTTGGTGTGCCCACTCTAGAAACAACATTCATGCCACTAAGGATTACCCTGATTTGATTGTGAAGTGGGAGTATAATGCAAGGCAGTGAGGCACCAATTTGATAAAATCAAAGCTCCGACCTGACATCAAAGAAAAGGTGCCCAATATTAATATTATTACTAGAGGTGGAACAAGGACTGGTGTCGATGTTGATACCTCAACTCAAAGAAATATCCACAAGGAGGTACGGCATGATGTTACATGTGACCCCCTTGTGCAAAACTAGTTATATAATAACACTATTAAGATATTCTAATGAGTTTCTAATCCTGCAATACTGAGACCTGCATATTCAATCCCTGAGCATCACCCTAATCTCACAGAAAGTTGTGTGGCTTAGAAATATCCTCTAATGACACACCATCTGAATATTGAATTGTGGTTCTACTTACTTTATGATATTTTGGATAATGAACAACTCACCAAGGATTTGCGGAACAAGATCAAGGGGAATTTAGAGATTGAAATGAAGCCATAAGAGTTGATTGTTGCTCATCTTCCCAAAAGACATATTGGTAGAATATAAAGAAGGAAGCATAGATCGAGATGGGAATTTAGAATAAATACTCACATAGTTGGCTATGAAATTAGTGATGTTATTCTATATCTAGGATCTAACGTCAACATCATATCAAATAAAACCTGGGAAGCCATGGGTAAACCCAAGCTAGTATATTCTCCCATTCAATTACGGATGGCCGATCAATATTCTATCTATCTTGTTGGATTACTGTAGAATTTTGAACTGGAATTATATGGAGTCAAGACAATGGCCGACTTCGAGGAAAATAAATAATGGTCAAGAAGGAACCATCCCCGATTCTTTTGGGTATGGAATGGGTTTATGAGAATTACGATGTTATAGATCTTAAGAAGGAACTCATGACCTTTGAAGTAGATGGTGTGAAATTCACCCAACCACTAGATCCCTAACAAGGTCCTCGTTATATGGATGTGTTAGAGGGAAATATAGCATAGGATGCATTCAACCATCTCTATACTTTGACCATGGGGAAGTGAGAGAACTACATTAACCCGACTGCAGATGGCTTGGTAAGTTGGAGTGGTATTAAATCTACTGGTGAATATTCCAAGGTTTCTTTTGACAACTGGAAACATGGAATATATGAGAAATTATCATGACATTACGTAACTATAAGATCATCCAGTGGATTGGGTTAGAGGTTAGAAAATACCATCTCTATGATGGCACTTCAGATTTATGTATCTTTCTAGTTGAGTTAGAGGATAAAGTTGCACTAGAGCAAAGAATTCATGTACTTGATGTTGCATTAAGATCCTCTTAACTAAGATGGTGGAAAACCCACAAGGGTGTTTTATCTTCCTGGGATGAATCAAAGAATGCAATCGAGCATCACTTTATTCCCCCTTCGTAACTTACATTTTCTAAATGTGGAACATTCGTGTTTGGAATTATATGATGGGATTGCATATCCGAGGGAGCATGTTGCGCACTGTATTCAGTTATGGGACGTTGTGCAACTACCTTCCCAATAGGGATGATTTTAGGGGCTAAATTTCTCTCATGGGCTAATTTTCCATGGTTTTTCCAAAAACGAGATTCACTATTTTAAAAATGATTCGCCCAAATTCTATAGGATAAAATTATTTTACCTTAAAAATCGTCAAAATTTTATAAAAACTAAATAAAATCCTTATAAATTTGACTATTTTTACAAAAATATCACCAATCATTTATAGTTGGCATATGAAGGATTAGTAAGATTCACCAAGGTTTCTACATTTTAAAATAAATTTCCATCCTTAAAATCATCCCTGCTTCCCAATTTTGGGTGCATTAGTTTATTCATTCCTTGGGACAAATTTTAGTTCCTTGGTATATACACGAGGAATATCGATGCCAAACTGGTTGTTGGAAAATCCTTCAATAACAATTTTTTCAAGACTTCTTATTCTCAAGTAAGTTCCTTGAAATCACTGTAGCTTTGCAACATATTAAGAAAATACATTTTGCTTATGAAGTTAAGACTATATATTCTCCTATTGTATTTTTTGAACATGATTACCTCATTTCTCATAGTCTTTAGCCATCCTTTGCTCACCTACCCATGGTCTATATTACTGTTGATAGAGACCCAAAATATCTCGATGACCTTGAGGACCTTAGACATTTGACATTTCAGAAGTTCGAAGGGTCTAGAGAAGTTAAATATACTATCTAAAATGATGTCCATAGTTCCTATAATAAACCCTTGAAGTTGTGGAAAGTCAACATAGGAACTAATGAGCATCCTAAGATAGAATCCATTGGAGACTATTGGGATGAACAAACCATGACAAAGATATGAGATCTGTTGAGGGAATATGAGGATATGTTTCCTACAATGTTTTTAGAATTAAAAGGTATTAAGGGAGATTTAGGGGAGATGAGGATAGATTTAAATATTGAATCAAGACCAGTCAATCACAGGCCCTATTATATTAATCCCCGATTTAAAGAGAAAGTGAAGAAGGAAAATGAAAAAATGCTCACAACTGGGATGATTTTCGTTGTCGATAAGGCTAAATGGATCAGTCCTATCATGATACAAACCAAGAAAGGTATAGATGATATATGAGTTTGTGTGAATTATTGAATCCTGAATGTTGCTTGTGTACATAACCCCTTTCCCACCCCGTTTAGCGATTAAGTACTAGATTAAGTAGAAAGAAATGAGGCATATTCCTTTAGAAATGGGTCCTTTAGATATCACTAGGTTCGAATCACAGAGGAAGATAAGAAGATGAATAATTTCACTATTGACTGGGGATCATTCACATACAATGTTATACCTTTTGGGATTAATAATGCCCCAACAATGTTTTCTCAGATAGCCATTGCAGTGTTCTATGATTTCATTTGTAAGTTTCTTGAGGTATACCTAGATAATCATATTGCATATAGATTACTTAAAGATCACATTGGGCTATTATGATTGATTTTATAATGTTGTACATAGCTACATATTTCCCTTAATATGAGAAAGTGTATTTTTTGTGTACCCTTGAGAAATCTACTAGGTCATATTGTTGGTAGGGAGGGACTGTTGGCCAATCCTGCGAAAGTCACAATAATTCTCAATATGCCTCCTCCTACCACTGTCAAATAGTTGTGGATAACCCTGGGGCCTACAAGATATTATCGCTAATTTATCCAGGGTTACACAAGCATAACCACGTAGTTGGAACAACTACTGAATAAATCTAAGGAATTTAGTTGGACTCAAAACTATGATAAATCATTTGACCTGCTAAAAGAGAAATTGAGCATTGCACCCATTCTAACTTATCCTAACTGGAAAATTTAATTTCATGTGCATATTGATGGCTCTATAGGTTCGCTTGGTGCTATTCTTGAACAAACAGGGGAAGGAAACTTGGATAATCCTATATACTTCACCATATGTAAAATTTCCCAAGCTGAACACAAATACACAAAAACTGAAAGGGAAGGTTTGGCTATGGTGTATGATTTACAAAAGTTTAGGAATTATTTGCTTGGAAGTCATTTTAAGTTTTTTTACTGACCATTCTACTTTGAAGTATTTGGTGAACAAACCTGTGTTAGAAGGTCACATTTGCAGGTGGTTTCTATAGTCTTAGGAGTTCTCTTTTGAGTTCATTGTTAAGCATGGCAAGTTAAATATTTGGCCAGATCAGTGGTCTCTCTTAGAGTCTGGAGAAAGTGGTGTAATTGTAGATGGCCAGCTCCCAGACATAGGTCTCCATATTGAGGCCATTCTTGATTATTTGTCAGGCATTTCTCTATTCTTGACTACTGGTACTAAATCAAAAGGATATTCCACAACACAAAAGAGACACCTAGTGGTTTGTGTAGTGGATTATCAATTGATTGCATGCCAAATCTATAAATTAAGATTGGATAACATCTTGTGACATGGTGTGCTTGACCATGACAGACCTAATATTCTATGGGAATGTCACAGTGGACTTGGGGGAGGACACATTGGAAGAAAGGAAACCATGAGAAAGATCTTGCAGGAAATACTATGGTGGACTACAATGTTTAAATATGCTAAGGAATATGATTGAGCCTACGATGTATGTTAAAGAGTGGGAAAACCATCGTGTCATGATGAGTTTCCTCTGCACCCTATTCACGCACTACAATATTTTGAAAAATGGATTGTTGATTTCATCGGACTGATAAATCCTCCAACTAACCATTCAAAGTCCATATACATAATTACCAAAATTGACTACCTGACTTATTGGGATGAAGAAAAAGTTGTTTGGGATTGTTCTATGGCCACCATAACACAATTTAATTTTGAGAATGTTATTACCAGGTTTGGTTTTCCTCAGAGCTTGACCAGTGACCAAGGATCCCACTTTCTCAGTAACACTATATTTACCCTTACAATATAATTTTTTATTCAGCATCATAAGAGCATTCCCTACCATATGTAGGCTAACAAAACAATAGAAGAATTTAATAAAATCTTGGAGATGGGATTGACTAAGGTTTGTTGCACAAATCAAGATGATTGGGATGAGCAGGTTCTAGTTGTGTTATGGGCATATCGGACTACCAAAAAATGCTTGAGTAGGTATATCTCATTTCAACTGGTATATGACCGAGAAGCAGTGGTGCCAGCTATGTTTCTCACCCCAAGTCTATTCATTGTGAAAGATACCAACATGACCAAGGATGAATCCATTGTTGCGTGAGTGGAGGAATTGTTGGAACTTGAGGAAGCCATGTTCTTAGAATATTTTCATCATACTGTGGATAAATCCCAAAAACAATTCTGGCATGATCAACATATAACACATAAATCATTTGTGCAAGGTGAATTTGTTCTCTTATATGACAACAAGTATCTAAAACATCCAGGAAATATCCAAATGCATTGGATTGGTCCTTTTATAATTGTAGAAATCCATGAAGTTGGCACTATCAAATTAGTGCAAATCGATGGAATTATTCAAACTAGATGAGTGAATGGTGCACACATGAAGTCGTACCTGACTATTGCTTAACTACAATTTCATTACGCTCCTAGTTCTGGGAGTGTGTTAGTAAGTAGTATTTCCATTTATGTATTTGTTTTATTTTTTTTCAATGAATGGTGATATTATTTGTGTTTACATGTCTTAGGGATTCGTTTTCCATTCCATGTCATCCATCTTGGATATTCACTTTGTGGTCCAGGAGGTCGCAGTCACATCATCTCATACTTAATGTTGCTAAAATTTGAATTGCATGCCCTTGTGTCGTCATGTGGGTCGTTAAAATCCATTAGTACCTTTTTACCCATCAATACATCTTTGTTTGTCATAGTCACTTAAATATTACCAATTTTCTATCCTTTTTTCGGTTCACTTCTTGCATGCTCATTACTTTCCCGAATTGATTTATGATTATGTTACCAACTTTCTAGTTATGTATTTAATTTCCCAAATCACGTCATGTATTTTGTCGCATTCAAAGGATTGAGTCGACCATTAATTCCCACTCTTGTCACCTTGTATTATTCAATGCATGGTCATCATGTCACCCTCCACATTTTTCTTATAATCACATCTTTGACAGATGAATCGATACTCTTGCAGTTTCATCGGATTAACTATATACTCAGTTATGGTGCCTAGTGAGATATCTATGAATTTGTGTTTGCAGCCCCATCCACCTATTCACTTTGTATATCATTGAAAGTATATTAGAATGGTTCTCACCTCCGGTTGGGGATCTATCCCCAAATCCCCTACTCCACTTATAGTTGGTGTTATGTTTGAATTCATCGACCCCTAGGTTGAAGTTTTAGATGATCTCCATGGCAAGCTAGAACACACATGACTCGTGGAAAAGGACTTAACTGATGCTTCCCAGTACCTTTCCATGGTGATTCATAACTTCTAATTCTACACCACCTTACTGGATGGTTCATTCTAGTGTAATTGGAAGCAGTCATTCCTACCCCTACCCAACAACATGCTTATGAATCTGCGAGACTTACCCTTGTTTGACACCACCAGTGAAGTCACTAGATGCAAAAAATTACTAATCATCCAAGTCCACAACGACACCCTGTGGATGGAAAATGGATACCCCATACACATTGAATACATCCACCAGCTGACAATATTGTCCATGGTAGGTCAAAATGTTTTAGACGACTTTTAGGGGTCTAGGAAGCATGGAAGGAAAAAGGGTACGATTGGCCTCTATGATCTCTATGGAACTCATCAGGGAGGGTGTGGAAATATGATAGATCCCATTAACGATCCGTAGGTAAGATGTGCCTTCTACCTCATCGCAGGCAAGGTGATGAAAATTTTCATGTGGAACATCGAGTGTATGTTGGATGCCATAGTAGTGGTTGAATTCAACAAGAATGGTGCACCGATGAACTAGTGTCAGTATCTACTCCAAGAGATGTTGCAAGCATGTGCAGATGTCTGAGAACACCACTTAATCTATTTATGGCTATCTTCTTGTCTCTTTTTTGATGTGGAAATGGAAGCCTCCCCATGCTCAAAGACTTGATCATGGGTTAGATCCTCGCATTTCCAAGTTATTTGATTCTTGGCATGCTTAAAATCCGGTCAGCAATGTTGTTGAGTACAATGTTTTATTTTCATAGTGTCACAGTGAGATGGTTACCACAACTCAAATTCTCAAGATTCCACAAGCAATCCTCAACAAACATACTCACCATATTTGGTTTAGTATGAATCATGACTGCACATTTGTGTGGTCGTTCAGTGCTACAAAAATGCTATTTCATGCAACTCCTCTATCATTTTACCTATGTGCAGTGGCATTTGACAAGGAGGTCAAAGTATGGCCAGGGGTCCTAAGGGAAAAAACACCAACAAGTGTTTCCAACACCCTATCGGTCATTTCATAAAGGTCTTCTTGAGATAAAACATTAGGTGTGGGAACTACTGTAAGAAAGAGAACCCACACATCAACCACCTTGAAGGAAGAGGCCAAGGAAGAAGAAGGAGATGCTTCATTGAGAAGCACAATTTATATACCCTTTTCCTTCATTTCTGATGACACCCAAATCTCAAGTAAGCAGTTCTCGAAGGTACTGACCTCTGTCTTTCCCCCAAAAAAGTTGCGTACCAAGTCCCCCTCCAAACCCACTATGGAATATCTGATTATTGAGGCCATCCCATTTTCCTCCATTCCACCAAAACTCCACACCATTCCACCCTAGATGTGCACTAAAACTCCCACTTATTTCACTTCACCATCAACACCCACCGTCATACATATTATTGATGACCCTCCACTCCAACCCCAAGATACTACTATCATAAAAGAGGTCACTAACCCACATAATTGTGGGACCATCAACAGTTTGACCATGCATCCATCCTCACCAATCCATACCCAGGTTGATACCATATTTCCTGACTCTTCTTCCAATCTCGACACCACTATAAGTATCACCTCTCCATCCCCACCCACTTCTCCTCATATTTCATAGGTTCAAGTTGCCTTGGACTCAAACCCGGAAGTGACCTTCCCTTTATAGCCAAAGGCAATACCTGGGACATGAGGTCTAATGGATGAGTACCCATTGAAAGACCAGGATAAACCAAAGCATGAGTTGATGGATTCCCAGAATGGCACAGAGTCGACCCATGACACAACCTATGTCAAAGAGCAAGTGGTACCAATGTTCCAGGGCCCACAATAATGTAGGGCCATCCTAGAGCTCTGCTTGGAACAAACAGTGGTGCTTTCCACAATTCCACTAGATGAACAAGACTGCATTGTACACAACTTTAGATCCCATTCACATACCCTAGAGGGTGTTGGTACTATGATCTTTTCATATCGCTATATTGCAAGTGGTAAGCCACTTGCTTCACAAACTCCATTTGATTTTTCTTCTACCAGTGGAGAACTATCCACCCTTCCTACAACCTAGGTTTTGTAGCTAATCGGAGATTCCATTGATTAGTTAGAGAAGAGAATCACTATAGTTGAGAAAAATAATAAAGATCTCACACACCATGCAGAACAACTGCAAGAAGCTATTCAGGCTGCTACTACCATTGTGGCACTTGAGAAAAGCTTGTGGGTACAAGTTGAGTCTACTATCGAGGATATTTTTGAAACTTTTATATAGGTATGGCCTAATCTTTGAAATATGGCACCTAATCTCTCAGAGGACATTGGCCCAATTGTGCCAGTGGATAGGGTCAGACTTGTAGTAGATGCATGGACTCAACTAGACAGAAAATATACAGATCTCCAACATCGGTTGGATGTCATCTGGTTAAAATAACAAGAGAAACATAAAAATTTCCTTTGAAATCTTGAACATTCACTCACAGAGGGCACCAATGTCAATTCCTCACTTTATACCAGGACTGAGGAGTGTTGTCTATTCTTTGACATGGTCACATACTAGTTTGTCTTGTTGGACCAATGTAGTAGGCATATCAAATAGATGTGCATGAGGCTTAAATAGATTCATGTGGAAGCCTAGTACATTGCTGACCCTATAGATAAATCATAAAAATTTACTGAGATCCAAGTTGAGGATGACCACCTGGATGAGATGGATGAAGTTAATAGAGCTTCAAATTCAACACTCTGACAGTTTAGGCCTATAGTTCAAGTAGAGTAAATTATGATTCAACAACTAGAATCTCTTTATGAAACAAAGTGGAAGGGATCTGTTGGATACCAAGTCCGAGGTACTTGACGTCGCCATCGTGCATGAAGTTTTTGTGGGTGCCTCAATTTTAGTGAGGAAATGGCACGACAAGTTGCACAATGTGACATTTTCTGCAAGCAATCCCTTTCCATTATTACAGAGTTGGGAACATAGTGGTAATACCCATGGTTAATCATTTATATACCAACAAAACCTTTATACACCATCCCTTTCGACATCACCTACAGAGCAAGTGAAGTCTCACCTGAGGCATATAGAGGGGTTGTAGGAATGAGGGTTTTGCAACAATGATGGAAAGTGAGGCATTATTCATGTTCTTACTACTATTTACTCATGTGCACGGTTCCCATTACTTAATAGTTACTTAACATTCAACATATTCTATGCCTGACATTCTACCACTTAACATTCATTCAATTACTGGATACCTTAGTGCACGACATTATAACATCATATATGAACAATACATTCATCATATATCGTCATTTCACCATAACATTAAACATCATAAAATGCAAAGATAACACATCACAACACATAGGTTTAATGTGGTTCACCCAACTTGGGCCACATCCACAATGACTGGATTCTTTTATTAGTCATTCATACATCTACACCCTTACAACTACACATTGTGCTACAAAATATGCAACAATAACATTACCCAACCTACCTAGTCATTCTACTGTAGTGTGATCTTCACTCCTCATTCATACCTAAAAATTCTTCCTTTTCTCGAATCAACTTATTGAACAAGCATTAATAACTTCTCTTTGAACAAGCATTAATAACTTCTCCTATATCCAAGCCCTCTACCCAAAAACCCTTTACATATTTATACATCAAAATAGGGCTACGCCCATTACAAAGTAGACAAAATATCCCAAAAATCCTAATGGCCTATAACCATTTTCTTCCTTTTTTTCACTACTTCGTCGCACATCCTTTTTTCACGCGCTTTGACTCTTTAAATTCCTCTCCCTTCACGCACTCTAGTCTATCTTCTAAATTCTTTTTATTCTTTGAATTATTCTGGAATAGATAGCAAAAATTAATAAAAACTCCTATCCAACATGCCCCCAACACTCACATGTGTCTTTTCCCAAGCCACTCAGGCCTTCTTTGAGTGCACCATGAATTTTTTGAAGGTATATTTTTGTGTCACGACATTTTCCTTGACCTCTAGTTCCTTCTGAAAATTTTTATCAATTGTTTTTGCAGTGACACGATCTTGCATCTTCTCGACACCTTCATCAGTTGCATGTTTGATGATTCCTTGAGTTGTTGTTAAGGTCACTGCCACTTTGTATGTTTCCTCCTGTAGTACTTATATATATTGTGCATGAGCCTATTAATCTTCCCTTAGTTGATTCATTTCTAAATACAACTTTCTATTCTCATTCATTGCAGTTACCACCTTAGCTGGTGGCAATGTGTTGATCACATATTTGAATTTCTACGCCTTTTCCTGTGTAGCTTGGATCTTATGAATACTTTATTGTTTCTTATTATCCTCACTGAGTTGTGTCCAAACACCCATAGTTTTTGTATATAGTTGAGAACACTCTAATGATATAGTATTTATACTTTCCACTGTTGTTTTCATGGTTTTCTACCTTGTCTCCCTCTCTTGAGGTGGAGTTCTTAGTGTCATGCACACTTCTAAATCAAATATTTGTGCACAGAAGACCTGAATGGATTCACTTATATTCATGACTTGATCTTCCACTGGATCCTACTTGTATGTCTACACCTATGGGAGTTCTTGATATAGCTTCTCGAATTCATGTTGCATTATTTCTACCTTTTGCAAGGCCTCA
Source organism: Picea mariana (assembly GCA_032191745.1). Taxonomy (NCBI): domain Eukaryota; kingdom Viridiplantae; phylum Streptophyta; class Pinopsida; order Pinales; family Pinaceae; genus Picea; species Picea mariana. The sequence goes on from JASDQU010739993.1 coordinate 167,952, forward strand.
TCGTTCTCCTATTAAAATTTGTTGTACTCTGCTTATAATGTGACATTTACTTCTGTAACCTTCACTAATTCATTGGATGTCTTCTCTACATGCACGTTCATCTCTTTCATTGCACTCATATGTAATTCCTACAATACATCCATTGGTATTTTTGATAACACTAAGTTAATGTGACCTAGTGCCCTGACCCGTTCTTTCATTTCTTTTGTGGGGAACTTGAATTCCCTTATCGCTAGCTTAATCAATATTCATTCTCTTGTAGCCCCCGGGGGGCAGCTCAATTGGCAAGTTCCGTGATATAGCGTGTTATGTACGATGAGGTTTCAAGTTCAAATCCCCCCGACTTACCCGTGCCTGCGGAAGGGGCATACGTATGGAACCTGGAGGTTATAGTGGTAGCGGTCGGANCCCGTGTCACGCAAGTACGAGATCGGCCCAGTTGCCGATTCCGCCAGCATAAAAAAAAAAAATATTCATTCTCTTGTAACTGCTAAGGACTGGAAGATTGATGGCCCTGCCTCTCCAATCCTTGTAGTGATTTTTGTTGGTTCCTCCTTTGTCTATCGCCCTGACGCAATGTTTGTTTCTTCTAATAGTTTTTTCAATTCTACCATTTGTTCTTGCATCTGTCTATTCATATCTTCTTCTTCTTGTGCTACGCGATGAAATGTTTCATCGGTGACTTCTTTTACTTGGTCACCTATATTCTCCAAACCTTCATCTGTCAAATCCTGGATAGCCACTTCCTTTGTGGCTTTATGCTTCAACCATTGGTGTTCGGGTCTCCCTGTCTCTGGCTCTCTTCTCTTCCTATCATTGTGCAGTGTTGTCCATTGAGCTATTTCCTCTAGTCCCTTTCCTCTATCATGGTCATCTCCTTCTTATTCATCCTCATCGACCTCATTTATTTTCTAGTTTTTCTTCTCTGGTGGCCCTATCTCTACTATTGGAATCTTGCACTCATCTTCCCAATCGAGCATAATGTGTCCCATCTCCTCTTATTTCAATCTATATTGTGTTGACAACCACTTTTGATCTAGGTCCTTATTTGCTTGTACCTACATGTGTTGATGCCCTATCTTAAATAACACCACTCCCTTATAGTCCTCAACCACTTGAGGCAGTATGCATGATTCCCTTTGGATGTTGTCTCTCAAATTTTCCTTATAAATATAAAACACGACATTATGTCCATCTTCCGCACCTTATGTGTCATATACCAAAGGTTGTGATACCACGCAGCTAAAGAAGGATTATGCATGACTCCCAAAAGATAAATGTCATATAGCTCCCTCCAAACCAATAAAACTATGAGACTCAATAACGAGGAATAATGGAACTCGATCCCCTTATCATGTGCTTCCTCACAGTCAATAAAAAATTGGTTGAACAAGAATGTCTCCTAGTTCATTTGGACACCCTCTACACATATTTATGGGGCCGCTATCAATGTTGCTAGAACTTGATATTTTCTTCATTTCCTCAACAACCTATAGGATAAGGCTTGCATCAGAATCCTTACCATCTGGTCTCATATGATAGCGACTTCCAAACCACGCTTTCCATGAAATGTATGCAATTTTCCCTTCATGCTCTCAATGAGATTTTTCTCATTCTTCTTATCGAAAAATGACAAAGATGGGTCCCCCCCCTGTGAAGGAAGACTAGTGATGTGCAATATCAAATTTGTATCAATGGATATAGGCCTATTGAGCCACATGTATCCTCCATGCACACAAACTTAGCATCATTTTTACAAATGCATTGATCTCCTAGATCCGTCCAAAATGGGGTATATCAAACAGATTTACAAGACTTACTTTGTACAATCCTGTAGCACACACTTGTGGTTATATGAGTATCATATGTGTCTCAACACTAATATACTTCCTCAGGAAATTGTTTTGTACCAACTCGGGAAACTTATTCTCATTGGTGATGTCATGGTTTGCATACTTTAATGCAGGTGTCAAACCTAGCATATCACCTTCTACAATTACTCTTTCTGGAATCAGTGGCTCCATAAGAGGATACTTTGTGTCCCTCTATAAATGGACATGTTTTGATGATGGATTTCTTGATGGGATATAATCCCTATGGAATGTTGATTCTAAGGAATATGCCTCCTGTGTTTCTTCAACTACCAACAAGATTTTTGGATGACCACATGGTTTCTTCAATACTAAATTTGACACTATTGTTTCCTTAAGTGGTGCCATATTCCTCTCCAACATTTGTCTCAACTTCCAATTGGTTCTAGGACTCTGTTCTGAACTTTATCTCTGTAAATTTGATTCTTCAACTCTATAACTTTGGCTCTCTATGTGAATTATGAATGACAATAACCTACCATGATGACCCTTTGGTTTCTTTATACTACATTGCTAGTTGTAGCTTCCCTTCATGCCTAAACTTTCTATCTAATACACTAGTGGTTGGCATTCATTACCTGCTTTAATGCTCCATTACTTTGTATCTTTAGTGAATTCTCCATTTGATTATGAAATTTGTCAAGATCTTCTGCATTTAATATTATGTGACGCTGCTACTTTGCCAACATGGTAAATTTTTCTTACACATATCGTCATGGATTGTCTTAAATATTCTTAGATATCATCTATGCAATCCCTACTCTCTACACAATATATTCCTTCTACACGGTCTCTTCTCTCTACATAAGCTTGCTTCCTTCGTCTGTGCATTCTTACGCCTTCTTCTTTCTCATCCAAGACATTTTCCTTCTTTTCCTCTTTACCTACTAACCTTAACTTCTTGGATTTCTCAACTTTTGACTTCTTCCTTGAACCATTTTTGTATTTTTTCTTATTTTACTTTATTTTGTTTCTTTTTCTTCCTTTTATTTCTATAGTACACTATGGTACAAGTTAGTATTTTCAACTCCCTTAGTGAATGGAAGGATGACCATCCCTATACATTTTCAACTAAATCCCATTCACTAGTCATTCCACAACTTGTCCATCCAAATGTTCTAACTGAACAACACCTACGTTGGTCACATATTTGATCATGTATGGATCTAGCCAGTGCATCTTGAACTTTCCTGGGTGTCATGAGAACCTATTATCATACAGTAGTACTAGATCTCCTATCTGGAACTTCTTTTGCTTGATGTGTTTATCATTCCATGCCTTTTCACATGCCTTCTTTAATTGTTGATGGAACCCTGAAATAAATCAATCTTCCTCTAAGACTAATAACTATGATAGTCTTTATTCTACTGTGCCAGAATCTGTAAGGTCTACCATCACAATAATGTGAAAAATTGGTACAAGAAAATCCATGGGCATGACTTCTTCCTGACCATATGCTAATATAAAGGGTGTTTATCCTATCAGCTTCTTGTATGTAGTTCTATAAGCCCAAAGCACTTCAGGGATCCTTAAATCTAAGTCATCGCGTCCTATGTTTGACACCTTGGTTAATTTATTCTCCAGTATCTTATTGAAGGCCTCCATAGTTCCATTATATTTTGGGTGATATGGAGTGCTCTTTTTATGTTGAACCTCAAACTCGTCTATCAATGCTGCAATTGTCTTGTTCAAAATGTGAGTCCCCTAGTCTCTCATCAATACTTTAGAACACCCAAACCTTGTAACTATGTTCTAGAATAAGAATCACGCAGTTGTCTCTGCGTTGTAATCTATATGTAGCATCCCCAACCACCAACTAGGATATGCCACTTAAAATTTCAAACTCTGATACTAATTTAAATCATAAAAATACTTTTCAAATGCATAGGTTCATACAAAATAAAAATAAAAAATACTCATGTAACATACACAAGAAAAACCCATGAAAATAAATGCATAAATATTAATGGAGCAGATGAATTAACACCCAATTGAAACTCATCTTTGATTAAAATAACATCAATTGCATTCATACTTTCCACGTTACTCCCAGCCTTAGACTGCACTGTGCATAGCTCTCAGAAGTGGCTCACCCCCGAGATGGGGCTAAACTCCACTTGGGTAAGGGATTCCTAACTAGGCTAAGGTATCTTAGAAATAAATAAACTCAGTCACAGGTGCCAACTCAAACTAATATCCTATAGTCCCTCATTATCCACATGCATGTCCCACCTGAGGAGGTGTGCCCCTTCTCTGCTCAACAATCCCTTGACTGTCCCACTTCCTTTTCGGGGCTTTAGCAGCATGCTAGAAAATATGTCTCAAATCTTTGTATTTGTAGTTTAGCAAATTCTAGAATCAATTCCCAACAATTCTCTCACATGGAGAGAATGCTCATGGGCTTGCCAACTCATTTCTTCAGTCCATCTCCAAAGCTAACCAGGTATAGGTATCGGTACATGTATAGTAAAAACAAGGTACATATGACATTTGAGTGAGTGAAGGAATGATCATAGAATGATAGGAAAATGAACTAAGTCCAAACTATATGTATGCATGTTACCAACTTGACACTTGTCATTTTGAGAACTACCTTGGGCCCACTTGTCCCCATCCTTATAACTTAGGATAATATAATTATCCATACTTTATTCTTTAAGAAATAATAATATAATATTCCTTTGGGATTAAGCCCCCTAGTTTAGCCCCTTATCCTCAAATTTTATCCCCCTTTCCCTATCTAGTGGATTTTACCCCCCCATACTCTTTTACATGGTTGGTCTGCAGTAGTGATGTGTTTTCGTTAATATTTGGATATGACTACATATTACAATGATGGTTCACTAGCCATTTAACATCTGGCTCTCCATCCTAATAACCACACAGACACTTAGGCCTCAAAATACATATACACAAAGGCACTCTGGCCCCAAAACCACGCACTTGATCCATTGTATGCAAAACTAAATATGGTGCGCACCCTTCCTTTAGTGTGGAATCCTAACACATTTACACAGGTGAACGATACATTATAAAATGTGTGCACTTCTTTGTTATGACATTCATGCGCACTGACTCAATGCACACAAAACTAAACCAAATACCTTGTACCATCATCTCACTAGCTTATATGTATAATTACATTTACATTTATCTGTATAATTTGGGTTCATCCTAGGGGTATTACATTCCCCTCCTCCTTATTTAACACTTTCCTCAGTGTAGTATATACTCATATACAACCAAAATTTCAAAATTCTTCAAAAATATGTGAGTGTTCCACCCACATATCATCCTCTTTCTTCCAAGTTGCATCTTCAGGACTGTACTAGGTCCATTGGACCTTTACTATCCCTACGACTAGATTCCAGAGATACTTGATCTTTCGGTCCAATATGCAGATGAGATGCACTTGAAAGTCTCTCTCTTGCTCCACCTGAATCACATTCCAATCAATGACATGATTAGCATTAGGTACATACTTTTTAAGAAATGACACGTGGAGTACATTATGAATACACATTGATGCTAGTAATACAAGCATATATGTTATAGGACCAATCCTCTCTAGAATTTCAAATGGACCATAGTAATGTGTTGCCATCTTTTAACAATTTCCCAACTTCAGGGAACTTCTCTTGAATTTTAATTTCAAGAACACATGGTCACCCACTTTAAATTATCTATGAGTTCTTCCTTTATCAACATAGATTTTCTATCTGTCCTGGGAAGCCTTTAAATTCTGTTTTATTTTTATCATCTTCTCTTCCATTTACCTGATTAGTTCTGTCCCAACCACTGCTTTGTTTGTTGGGTTGTCCCATCTCATTGGTGTATTGCACTTTCTTCCATAAAGTGCCTTAAATGGGATTATATTTAGAGATGCTTTGTACCCATTTTTATAAGAAAAATCTACCAAATACAAACACTACTGCATTTGGGTCAAATTCCGACGGCGCGTTCGACGCAATTGCCACTTTCTATGGTCGGAAGACTGACAAACCTCAGACCCCCTCAAACGTCGTTTCACATGACGTCGTTTTTCCGACGACCACGTTTTCATCTATATTGCGACGTTTCAAACGTGGCAGGAGAGACGTTGCAAACGTGTCAAGACCGACGTTTCAAACGTGGCAAGAGAGATGTTGCAAACGTGGCAAGACCGACGTTTCAAACGTGGCAAGAGAGACGTTGCAAACGTGGCAAGGCCGACGTTCCAAACGTGGCAATTGAGATGTTGCAAACATGGCAAGAGAGACATTGCAAACGTGGCAAGACCGACGTTTCAAACGTGGCAAGAGAGACGTTGGAAACGTGGCAAGACCGACGTTTCAAACATGGCAATTGAGACGTTGCAAATGTGGCAAGTGAGACGTTGCAAACGTGGCAAGTGAGATGTTTCAGACGTGGAAAGAGAGACGCTTCAAAGGTGGCAAGACCGACATTTCAAATGTGGCAAGTGATACATTTCAGACGTGGCAAGAGAGATGTTTCAAAGGTGGCAAAAGAGACATTTCAAAGGTGGCAAGAGAGACATTTTGAAGG
>JASDQU010739993.1:202488-229331 GCA_032191745.1 Picea mariana
TAAAGGAGTTAAGTGAGGAGGCAAATGCTGGGGGGAAGTCGGTGAAGGAGGAATAAGGGGGGGGGAAGGAGTTGGGAGGAGGAATCATTCTATGGGAAGTTGGTCATGAGTTTGGAGAGCTCTGGGTATTGCAGAGAGCCGAGAGGGGCTGTGAGATTGGTGTGCTCAGATTGAGGCACGAGATTTGCTGGTTGTGACATATTGATCAGGCAGGCACTGAGTTGCTAGAGGTTTTGGGCTCGGAGGGCCAGGATATCCGTAGATATCCTGGAGCTAGGTCGTTTTCCTAGTTGGCAGGGTGGAAAATAGTTTTGGGCAATTATTTTTCTGCGTTTGCAACAGGACTGGACTGTGTAGCAGGTAGAAGGAGAGCAATAGCAAGGCAGCTGACAACAGAAATTAGCATCAGAGTTAAGGTATTTAATTCGAGTTTATGCATTGTTTTAATTAGATTTATTACTCATTGATAAATTTTACTTGCGTAAGTGTTGAGAAAATTTGGAATAATTCTTTCTTTATAAACCTGGTAGAAATTGTTGTACATTTGGTAGGATTTGGTAGAATTTTTAGATGTTAATTTAAAATCAGTCATTACAAATTCCATCATGCACCTCTGTGAGGATCATCAATCTCTCATGCTCTATCACACATCATCGTAGTATCACATATTTTCCCAAATTGTATAAATTTCGCAGAATCAACTGATAATATGTTGCTTTAACCACTAGTTTCTTCTTCAGTGTTACTGTGATATTGGATGGAACCTCTCTTATGCTCAAATATTGGACAATTTCTACAAAATGATCATCTATCATTTGAACTAAGAATAAATTTTCATCTGGTAAACTATCATGTAGGTTCTCTGCGTCTTCTCCTATTAGTATCCATGACAAATGGTATGGTCTTGCATTCAATTTCCCTAGATTCACAATAACTTCAAAATCATACTCTTGGAACAATATAACCATATTCATATTCTACCCCCCAACACTAGCTTGTTCACAAGATATCTGAGTGTAGAGTGGTCTGTATACATCTTGAAATGGGACCCCAACAAATAGTGTCTAAACTTCTTCAAGGAATAAACCATTTCCAATCATTCCCTTTCTATCATCGTGTAATTCTTCTCAAAAGTGGATAATTTCCTGCTAGCAAAAGAAATTGGATGATCTAACTCTCCCTCTCCTAGTGATTTCAACAATGCATCCATGTGAATGTGAAACTCTTTCTTTCATTATGGGAACCCCATAATAGGCACAATTACTAACTTTTCTTTCAATACGTCCAAACCCTTATGGCAGTCTTCATTCCACTGAAACTTAGCTTCTTTATTCAATAACTTCTCCATTGGAGTTGCAATATGTGCATATCCTTTAATATATTTCCTATAATATTTGGTATGACCTAATGTTGTTCTCAATTATATCACTGATTCAGGCAGTGGAAAATTAACAATTGCTTCTATATTGGGAAGATAAACTAACAAACCCTCCTTGCATACCCCATGACCTAACAATATCACAAACTATGTGGAGAAAATTTTAGCCTATGGCTTACCTTAACCAATCACTAAGTCTAAATTGTCACCTATATTTTTATTATTCATTTAGGTTATTAGTAATATATCCTCAAGTGATGACTAATGATTTAGTTAATATTTCTTAGCCTAGTCATCATGCATGATTTTAGGATCTAGAGAAAATTTGTCTATGAGATGGCATCACCCATTGTACTATAAATATGTAACATTGGTGTGAATACATGAGAGTGTTGGCTAGTGAGCCTTTTCCTCCATCTTGTTGTTCATGTCTATATTTTATCAGAAAATACATTTCTTCAAATTTAATGAAATGTGATATTTTCTACATCTATCAAGCATCAACCTTAGAGTTTCTATGTGATATTTCGATAGGATAAATATAATCCAATCACCTAATAAGATGGTTGTCAGACAAAAAATTTCGACAACAACAAACAACACAGTTCCTTATGTTTAAAACAGGTCACATGGACGATTAGGATGGTAAAATGGAGATAGCGGCAATTCAAAAGGACATGTTAAATCACTAAAAAATATATTAAGATATTGAACATCTTATGATTGAATTATCACTGCAAAAGGAGAGTATAAATCGCTGCAAATCAGATTAAATTCAAAGATATCACAATGATGGCATGCCATATCATAGACTCCATTTTTCTTATTTTCTTAGGCTAGCCGAGTTCTAGGTAAATGCATGGGTTGATTCAATATCGTTCTGTGCATTGTACATCCCACTAAGAATTCCACATACAATGGTACAAATAAAGTTCAAGGCCAAGCCCCAGATCCACTTCAAGGAAAATTGAATATTGTTGATTGTAGNACAACATTTCTAGAGGGAAATCGATGTGATCGATCCCTATATTTCCATAGTCTTGTGGCTTCTTTCTATTTTTAAATCCGCCACCCAAAATATTTACTAGGATGTCACAGATTTGCAGTCCTATGAATATTTTTTTCTGATAATTTTTACTTCGCGACCTCCAAGTTCTGATGAGAGGTCGAGGGAATAGAATATATTCACATAGAATATATCCAGGTGACTCTTTATGATTTGATGTGACGGTCTCACTAAGGATGAGAAAAGGAATGCATTGATCCCAAATCGAGTTCTTCTCGGCCACATAAATTAATGTAGATATGCATAATCCACAACCACAACTTCAATAATTGATCTCAGACATAAATTGATTGATGGCATGCAACAATTACAGAAGGAAGATTCAAAGGTAATTTTTCCACCATGCATACTTGGAGTGAACCTCACCTCCCATGGAAAAATACCATGGTGAAGCAATCAGAACCTTAAGAACTATAAGAGCTCTGATATTATCACCATTTCACTCTGATATTATCACCATTTCTTTACTATGGATCAAATACCAATTGATAAAACATAAACAAGAACAACAACATGGTGAGGCTCACTATCCAACACTCTCATGTATTCAAACCAATGTTACATATTTATAGTAAAATGGGTGATTCCACCTCATAGAGAGATTTTCTCTCGATCCTAAAATCATGCATGATGACTAGGCTAGGGAATATTAACTAAATCATTAGTCATCACTTGAGGATATATTACTAATATCCTCAAGTGATGACTAATGATTTAGTTAATATTTCTTAGCCTAGTCATCATGCATGATTTTAGGATCTAGAGAAAATATCTCTATGAGGTGGCATCACCCATTGTACTATAAATATGTAACATTGGTGTGAATACATGAGAGTGTTGGCTAGTGAGTCTTTTCCTCCATCTTGTTGTTCATGTCTATATTTTATCAGAAAATGCATTTCTTCAAATTTAATGAAATATGATATTGTTTACATCTATCAAGCATAAACCTTAGAGTTTCTATGTGATATTTCAATAGGATAAATATAGTCCAATTACCTAAGTACACTTCAATAAAATTATGAATAAACTCAAAGGTTACAAAAACTACTCTAGAAAACACATCAGGTGCATTCTTTAACCCAAATGACATGATTTTGTACTGGTAGCTTCCCCATTTTGTCACAAATTTCATCTTATGTATGTCTTCTAGCACAATATTTATCTAATGGTATCCTAAAAATCCATCGGTGAATAAGTAGGCCTCCTTACCTCCTACATTTTCTAATACTTCATCTATAAAGGGGGTCGGAAATGGTTCATGCAAAAAGGCATCATTCAACTTCCTTAGGTCTACACAAATTCTAATACCCCCTATTTTCTTATCTTGAACCACCATTAGAGTTATCCATTCAAAATATGTGACCTGTTCAATAATACCAGCGTCTACCATTCTATCAAGCTTTGCTTTCACTTTTTCCTTGTACTTCATATTCAATCTATAAGGTATATGTCCTACATTTTTTTATCATCTAGATTTAATGGGATCTTCATCTCACCCAATTCTCCAGCTATTCCCTTCATCTTTGAAAAATATTTTCGGAAAGATATCATGATACTTGCACAATAGGTCTGCAATATTTTCCAGTCTCATTGTTCCAATAATCACCAATTTTCACAAACTTCAATTTATTTTTCATGTCAATGTTCACTTTAAAAACTCTTATAGTCTTCACATGTGCTTCAGATTCAAGTGTTGGACCTACTACATTGCACTCCCCTTCAGTCTCTCATACCTATACATTTCTTGGGTCTTCTTTTTATTGGTCTTCCTCGGTAACACTATAACATTCTAATAGTTCATGGATTGTCGCAGACTCTCTGTGCACACTACATGTAGGTATTATTTCTACTTGACCTTCTTCCATAAAATTTTTACTTCTAATGACTTGTAAAGTGACATATACTAAAGGTGACTCAACTTCAAAATTAAATGTTACCTTAAATTTTTGAGTGAGCTCTTTCCATTCCATTGTTCCTCTATGAACTTCTATCTCTAAATACCAGTTCATGGGAACTATCTCCAGTGTATGTATGAACCTATGTGTACATTCCTTCTTAGACATTTTCCTCCAAGTTATAATACATTGTGTAACATGATCCTTTAGATCTCTCATCCCCTATACTTGTGCATAATGTATTATGTTCCAAACCTTATTTGCATTAGCCTTTTACAATGTTGTCAATCCTATATCCATTCCTTGTTGGTTTCCCACCATCTCATTGGAGTTTCTCTCAGTGCAACATATAATGCTAACAACCTATTTTGTTAGGGTATCTGCAACTCAAATTCATTGACAAAATAACTTACCTCAATTAATCCCTCAAACTTTGGCATATCACGAACCTTTATTTTGATATAGCACAAAGAGGGAGTAATGAAAGAACACCTTATGGTCCACACTTCATGCAACCGGTGCTACCAGTGTTCAAGTCCTTCCCCCGAGTCTGATGCGCAAGAGATTATTCTTCTCCAACTAAGTGCACCATTTTTAGTGGGATTGACGTAGTCATCCATGTGCATTTTCATATTATATAAGTTATCAATTTCCTTTCTCATGGTCTCCACATATCTTCTTGCCTCCATAGGGTCTAATGGTGTAGTGACCTTTAAGCCTCCTCCTTCAAAAATCATCTCTTGTTTCTTTAAGTTAATAATATCTTGATTGTCGAAGACCCAATCTATTCCAAGCAAAGTTGGATGCGTCTGAATGGTATCCATGATCTCAATAACCTCAAAGTCGGATAAACTATGCACTCCATCTCCTAATCGATATTATCTTATGTTGGTTATCCAACATCAACTGAACAATTGACAAAAATATCTTCGGTTTCCCCATCATCTCCCACTTATGTCTTGGAAGAACATTGGCATTTGATCCTAAATCTAATATGAAATTATCCATGTCATATTATCCTATCTACACACTTAATATGAACTCTTTGTTTGTTCTCTTCTTGCATAAGACTTGGTTCACTTTTTTCTGTGTCATAGGTAATTCTTTGTCTTGTGTACATTGATTAATCATTCTATTTAGTGCATTAAGTGTTGTTTCATTCTGCATCAACTCTAAACAACTCTTTAGAAATTCTTTCAAATTATTTACCTTTTGGACTAGCCTTTTTGGAATAGTGTGATCATAAACTGACGTCATATTGTATACTAGTGGTGTCTTTGATGTTGATGTTATCCCGTGTGGTCCTAGTATCTCATTCCTTCCTTGTTGATAGGTTTCTTTTTCTTTCTGTGGATTGAACGATTTCATTGGCTCATTTACTTCCTATCCATTGTTCAACTCCTTTTCCCTTCTCTATCGCATATGGTCCAGTTCTCATTCCTTCACCTGTAACAACTACTACTATGGGATGATTGTCACGTTCCTCAGTGGCTATCATATGAAAGTTTTGGTATTGATTCTGATGTTGGTTATGGTTTTGGTTCTAATTCCCTCTCATCTACCACTCTGCTATCAGTTGAGGCCATTCTTCTACCGCATGATCCAATGCTCTGCAATATGTGCACATCGTGCACTGATTAGAGAAATATCTCACTAAATCTCCTGGTTGATTACATCTATAAAAAAATATCGGTCCTTTTCCTCCTCGATCAACTACTCCATGCCCTCGACCTCTGTCAAATCCTCCACACCCACCTTGGTTAAATCCTCTCGGAGTGTTGTACTGTGAAACTCGTCCTTCTACTGCAACATTGTCTTCTTGAATTGTGTATGCATATGAAGTTAACTCTCTCATTATGTCGAATGTGCGATAATATTTCTCATCATGTGATCCAAGTCGATCAACATTTTCCACTGAATCAACATTTTGAGCCTATGGTTTTGATAAACCATGATATTCACCTTTTTTTAGGGGGGATGAAATGTAATACCATATTCATTTGTTAATTGTAGACATCATGTAATGATTTCCTAGTGGTGTTATGTACATTCCTACAAAATAGCATTAATCCATTGGATCCCATTAGAACTCCATAGTTAAGCGTGCTTGAGCTAATTAGTACCACGATGGGTGACCTCCCAAGAAGTCCTAGTGTTTTACATGCCTATGAAATTTTATAAAATTAGATTAATTTATCCCACATGCATCATGGGAATTGTTCTCCTCTCACTCTCTCATATATAATTAAGGTGAAGGAGACACTTTAAGCATGCAATGGAATGTGATGTAAATCTTGTTGTGAATGAAGTGTAGACAACATGATCGGGATTTAGGAGAGGAACAAATTGATTAACATAATGAATACAATAAACACAAAGATATGAAGACTTAACACAAATACCCAGTGAACAATTTCTTCTATTAACTAATGAAATAGGCTGAAACTATAAAACTGCAGAACTGGAACACTTGCTCGAATGGTGGTAGCTATTTCTAAGAAGATATGTGGATGCTACACTTATCCATCTGAGCAAAATGGATTACAATGAGGTTCCATAGGCCTTTTTGATATACTCATGAATGAAAAAACCCTAGATATCTAAAAACCTAACCCTAGAAGGTGAAACGCCAAAAATCATGTGGGCCCTATGGGTAAGTTGGTGTAATTTGGTACCTCAACTTCCTAGGGTCATAAATTTTTCATACAACCTCTATGTTAGGCGCGTGATAGCCTATTGGAAAGGTGTTTCAAAGAAATACACATTCTTCCATCAAACTCTGACTTTGTCTCTAGTTTGATTATGGTGAGCCAAAACAACAATGTTTAGGGCCCCAAAACGTCCTTGAAAGTACAACAAGATGTCCTGACATGAAAAAATACAAAATAATATAGTTGGATTAGGTGAGAGTCCACTCATATCCACCTGGATGATGTGTGCGGATTCAGAGAGCCCCAAAAGTGTAGAACCCACAATTACAAGGCAGTACAGAAGAATGTGTTGAACAAAAAAGGGACATGAGTAGCCAATTGGAATAGGTGGGTGGCCACCAATATCCACCTGGATCAATCCTTACCCATTAGGAATAAAGGGTATCCATTGTGTTAATTTTCCCCATTAGGTGAGGAAACTTCTGCTGGATTTGGCCTCGGGTGAGCCACTTTCCTTGGTTTAGGAGTTGCCCTGCCTCGACAACCCGATAAAGTGGGATCCTCTGCTAGCAAGTTCCCTTGAACTGTGTGTCCACTATATGATCAATGGATGCTTGTTCCATGAAGTCAGGGTTGATATATGTTGTTGTTATCTATTTTGCAATCTTGGAGGTGTCCAATAATGGTGGAAAATATGGTCGAAGGAGATCCACATTAAATACTGGATGCAAGCCAAGGAAGGGTGAAGTGTTGAGCTCAAAATCATTGCTACCTAGAGCCTTGGTGATAGTGTAAGGCCCATAATGAAGTGGGCAAAGCTTCCAATGGGGCCCAGTGAGATCCTCCTTCTACAAATGTAACCAGACTTTATCGCCAACCTAGAACTGGTGTGGTACCCTGTGTTGATCATGGCACTCCTTGTACTTAGCATTGGATTTATGAAAAATCTCGTGGACCTATTGGAGGATGTGCTAAATCCGCTCAATAAATATGGTGGATTTTTTGAGCGCATACTGATCAGGGGAAGAGTCTATCTGTGTGGTGGAAAGAGGAAGTGAAACATCAATGGGTCCCAAGGGTTGTAATCCCAGACCCACCTGAAATGGTCTATGCCCGGTGGAACTATGGAGATCCCTGTTATAACTGTGTTGGACATATGGGAGACTCTCGTCCCATGTATGTGGATTCTTAGAATTGTACATGCGCAGAATATGCACAATCATCCGATTGACGACTTATGTTTGGCCATCGGTTTGGGGGTGCAAAGAAGTGGATTTTGTGAGCTTGGTTTCCAACAGAGACCATAAACTTGACCAAAATGTGGTGAGGAACCTATTTTTTCGGTCAGAGATGATGGTATGCGGTATCCCAAAGTGGACCCACACTCGTTCAAAGAAAAGCTTCGAAGTTTCTTTCACTGTGACATTCTTCTTATAAGCAGTGAGGATGGCCATCTTTGAAAACTCATCAATGACCACAAACACGTATCCATTTCCTTGCTTGGTGGATGACAATTGATATGGATTCCCAAGGCTTCTTGGGAATAGGAAGAGGGGTGTATAATCCTTTCTTCTTGATGAAGGGCTTGGAAATGGCACAGGAAGTGTAATATCTGATATACTTTCTGACATTCTGTCAAAGTTTTGGCCAATAAAAATGTTTCTAAAGAATGGCCACAATTTTCTCTGTGAAAAAATAGCTTGCCACCCAATTGTAGTGGGCTTCCCAAATCATATTTTCATGCTTTCTTGTAGGAACAAAGAGATCTCCCAGGTGTCACAAGAGTTTGTCTTGAATGTGAAAATTAATGACAGTTGCGTTGGTACCCAAGAGCTGATAGGTGGTGGTGAAGTTTGTATCTTGCTAATAAAGTTGGGGCCACTCAGATGCTTCATGTCCACAAGAATGGAGCACAATGGTGAGTGCAGTCACAAGAGGCCAACTAAGGCAATCAGAAACACGATTGGAGATACATGTCTTATACTTGATGTTGAGATGGAACTGTTGCATATAGGTGGACCACTTCTGATGGTAGTTGTTCTGCAATTTCCTCTGTATCTGTATGAACTTTAGAGGCTCGTGATCATTGTGTATGATCATCTCCTTCCCAAGAATGTAATGTTTCCATTGATGACAGACTTGTACAATGGAAAAAATTTCCTTGTCATAGGTGGGGTATTTTCGGACAGTATTGAAGAGTGTCTCACTATGGTATTCCACCAGATACCTGTGTTGAATGAGAATTGTTCCCATAGCATATTTAGATGAATCAATATCAATATCAAATGGTTGTTGCAGATCAGGAAAGGAGATTATTGGAGCTGAGAACATGAGATTCTTCATATCATTTAATGCTCATTGTTGCTCCTTTCCCCACATGAACTTATCCCTACCACCATCCTTTCTCACCTGGATGAGGGCCCATGAAATATGGGATAATCCCAACACGAACCGTCGGTAGAAGTTGGTTAGTCCCAAGAAGCTCCGAAGCTCGGTCAGTGTGGTTGGGGCTAGCCAGTCACGGATGAATTGGATATTATATATATAAAAATGTACCCCATACTCATCAACAATATATCCCAAGTATTGGACCCTATTCATTCCAAAAGATCATTTTTCCAAGTTGGCATAAATCTTGTGTTGTCGCAGAGTGCTCAGAATATGTTGAATATGCCGCATGTGATATTCCCACATTTTGTTGAAGATGAGGATGTCATCCAAATATAATACAACAAAGGAGTTGGTGAATGGTCTCAATACATCATCCATCAACCTCATGAAAGTGGTAGGTTCATTTGTTAAGCCAAAAGGCATGACTACCCATTCATAGAGACCTTCTTTAGACTTGAAGGTTGTCTTCCATACATCAGTTGGTTCAATGGGAACCTCGTGGTAGCCAGACTTTAGGTCAATATTCTTGAAGAACGTTTCCCCCTTGAGTTTGTCAAGAAGGTCGTCAATCTTGGGAATGGGGTAGCGGTTCGTGACTGTGATTTTGTTTAAGGCTCTGTAATCAATGCAGAGTCGCCAAGTCCCATCCTTCTTGTGCACTAGTACAATCGGGCTTCCACAAGGCGAGGAGTTGGTTATAATGTGCCCCTTTTGAAGAAGCTCTCATATATGATGCATGATTTCGTCATTTTCCATCAACGAACACCAATAGATTGGTCCATTAGGGAGAGGTGCATGGGGGTCATATCAATTGGATGCTTGAATTGGTTGTGTGTCAGTACCCCTGTAGGTGAGGAAAATATGTCTATGTATTCTTCCATGATCCCATCCACTTTCTTCTGCTACAAAGAGAGGCTCTCTGTAGAGGCCACAGATGTGGAAAAAACCTTTTGATTACTTTGGGCATAGACCACAAAGAAGATGAACTTCTCGGTCTATTAAATAACCTTACTACATTTCTTAGTAGAGATTAAATAAAAAGTAGTAGGTGGCGCTACCTCTAGGATCCTGTACAATTGTCTACCCAAAGTAACAATAACACTGTGGGGTCTAGACTCATACACACCATGACTCTTCCATAAATATGATTGTCCTAAAATAACATCAAAAAATTCAAGGGGAGAAATATCACACTGTACCTCATCTTTGAAAGGCTTGATGTCATAGGGGAGATGAAATTTTCAGATGACATGGAGATCTCTTCCTTGGGGAAGCCAACTGATGTTGTAGGGATATGGGTGTAGTGTCGTTGGCAAGTCCATCCACTTGACGACCTGTGCTGAAGAAAAAATGGACACGAGGAGCCAGTTGGAATAGGTGGGTGGCCACCAATATTCACCTAGATCACAACATCTCTTTCTTTTCATAGATAAGCTACCCCATTCTGCCAATTTGTGTTCTACATTGTTTGTTTCTCTTTTATTCATTAATAGAAGTTGGGTTTCACTCTATTTCTTTGTTTCTTGCAATCTCTTTGTGTATTTTCTTGTTATGTCTCTACTATATTTCTTTCTTCATCTTGTTCTCAAAATAATCTAGATCAGTGGTATCAGAGAAGGTGCTTGATGAGGTCAGGGTATAGAGATTTGGGTCTCGAGCTAATTTCTCTTTAGGACGAACTCTCTCTCTAGATCAAGCAACCTCCCATGGCATAAGAAAAGAGAGATGATAGAGAAGGATATTATTTCAATATGTTTCTCGAGGAATCCATCATGTGATAGAGGAATGCGATGATGGATAATGTATCTTAGATCCTTCAAAGACTATTGATGACGACAACTGAGGCATCTTAGATAAGAAACCATTTCATAGGTGTGACACCCTTCAAGTTACAAGTCAATTTTGATATCCCCTTATTTTAAGGCCAGATAGATGTAGATGCTCTAGAAAAATGGTTGAATCTGCTAGAAGGTTATTACTCTATCCAAAATATTTATGATAGTGATAAGATCACCTTCATGCTCCTTAAATCCATTCCCCATGTCAAACATTGGTGGGAGGGTTACTAGGAGAGGTACACTGTGAATGAATCTACACCATTCAAGAGAGAACCCACTTGAGAAGACTTTGTAGATGCCCTAAATGAGGATTTCTACTCTGTCAGAAACTATGATGATCGGTACATCAGATGAATGACTCTGTGTAAGAAGAGAGATCAAATGGTGCTAGAGTACACTAACATATTTCATACCTTATGCTCAAAGTTGTTTATCAAAGACTTTAAGAGGCACCTATTTTTGAAGTATTGCAATGGTTTGCATAGGTACATCCAAACATAGATGGATTTCTTGTACATATCCTCATTGGGAGCTTCTTATCTATATGCACTCAAAATTGAGCATAAATTCAAGAAGAAGAGTAAGCGGGAGTTCGATTTTGCAAATCCACAAAAGCTGAAGTATGGTAAATATGAAACTAACTCATAGAAAATTCAACCTCAAGAAAACCAGTCCAAACCACAGGAAAATGAGGGCAATGGGAAGATGAAGGAAACTGGAAAGTGGTGCAAATTCCACAAAATCCCTTGGCACAACACTGATGAATGTCGCTCCAAATAGTCATTGGAAGTCGAGCTCAAAGAAATAGTGGAAAGATAAAACTTAGACTCTAATTCAGAAAATAATAATAGGAGATAGATCATTAATGCAAAACCCACTAATATTGTCGCAACCACAAAAATCCAACCAAAATTACTAGAGGATCCTAAGGAGGGGAAGTGCCTCTTCCATTCAGATATGTGGGTGAAGGGGACCCCACTGCATTTCATTGTTGATAGAGGAAGAAACAATAACCTCATCTCATAAAAGGTCATCAAGAAGTTGGATTTTTCAAAAACACCACACCCACATCTGTACAACATCAAGTGGCTTCACTAGGGACAAGATATTCATGTCAACCAGTAGTGTCACCTGTCCTACAACATCAAGCCCTTCAAGCATGAGGTATTGTGTGATGTTTCCCCACTGGAAGTATGTTATGTTATATTAAGCCAACCATATATGTGGAAGAACCGTGTTATTTACGATTCTTTACCTCGTAACGTCATTATTACTTTGGGGGGTCAAATTTATAGGGTAACATAGGTAGTTCTTACTATTGTCCCATTGAAACAGTGATGAAAAGTAATATATCATACCTCAAAGTTTATCCTATTCATGATTTGGTCAAAAGGTGAACAAAAAAACACTAAAAACACTACATGCTTGGCCCAAGAACTTTCTATCTATCAAAATCATATCAATAAGATTGTAGAAGAGCACAAAGATATTCTTACTGCACCTACGTGGTTGCCTCCACACTACCTAGTCAAGTAAAGTTATAACATAGACCTTCATGCTATTCATACCGCATATTCACTGAAAAAGTCCTCCCACACTCAGGTATATCATGTAGCTATATTGGTTGGACATATCCAACCCCTCCAACAACAGGTTCATGACAACCTTCAACAAGCTAAGCAGGACAACTTCTTCACCAAGGAAACAATCTCACGATGGTTCATATTCAGAAAAATATTCCCCAATAAATTAACGCAATGGGGACCATTTATTCCTAAGGCTGGAGGAATGATCTAGGTGGATCTCAGTGGCCAACCACCTTTTCTACTGAATCAATATTTTGAGCCTATGGTTTTGATAAACCATGATAGTCACCCTTGTTGGTTAACCATTTGTTGGTCTTAGACTACATTATCGACTCTAGTCTCACCTTACTATTATAAGTTGACCCAGGTTCAAAATTGACAAGCTTCCAACAAAATCCCTCTAAATCTATTGTCCCTCTTGGTAGACTAGAAGGAAACGAAGTACACAGGGTGGACTGTGTAGTCTCACCTGAGATAGTTGTATGGGTGGATGCAATACTCAAATGCTTGCATCCTGGGAATGAGTGGGGATATATGATTGTGATTTGTAATATTCATTTATTTAGTCTAACATGTTCAATGATCAATCATTATTACTCATGCATCTGGAATATCATATCTAACTAGTTCATTTATTCAATCATCTAGCATTTAATTATTAACAACAATGAAGATGCATCCATTCAGTCATATAACACAAGTTTTACCATGGTTTACCCCCTCCTGGGATACGTCCACAAATATTTGGATCTCAATCTCTTTTAGTATGTCTTAGCAATAGATCACGCTGCGCACATTTATCGTTTTGGATCTTACAATATCAACAGGCTTCCCGATCCCTGTGAGGATGACTAGATCGCACCAGGATCCTCATCCTGCGAGCTAACCCTTGGGATCGATTTGCTTGACTCTTCTCAAGTTCACAATCTTACAAAAATAAGGAATCTTATACAAGCTTTAGAACCTTCATCTATTTCTTCACTCTAGATCTGGGAAACCCCCTTTCCTAGAGCTGTTAGGTACTATTTATACATATTGTTGGCTCATCAACCATTACCATATTTTTCAAAACCCTAACCCTAATTTCATTAGGTCCGCCTTACATGCGCGCCTCCCTTGCATGTGTTTCTTTTCCTTCATGATCTTATCTTCCAAAAATGCCCCTTTCCCAAAACTGGACCCTTGTCCAACAGAACACAACTCTAAGATGTGTCTCGTCCCGAGCCACCTAGACTGCATGTGCTTCCTCAACAACTTCTGCTGGAGTGTGGAACTTGTCTGCAAGTTCTCTTTCTTGTGTTTGAGCCTACGTGAAATTTTCATTGAGCACATATAACACTTGCACTATGACCTCCTCCTAGATCGTTTATGTTCATTTTGCCTTTGTTTTCACGATGTTCTTCTTTGCCTCCTCTTCCTGCACAATAATCTCTGCAACTATCTCTTGGAGAGGTTCCATTTGAGCTTGTCGATCCTTATTTTTTGTCTTCACAGCTCCCAACTCTACTTGCAACTTCTTCATGTCCTACAATTCTTTGAGGCATTTGGTGATATTCAATGTTTTATGCCTCTGCTTGAGGTCCTGGATAGATACGTTTATCTTATCCTCTTTATGGTCCCAATTTTGGACCCACTCATATTCTTCTAGCACTTTCCATAGTTGTGCCGCTCTCTCAAACAAGTCCACAGCTATGCTAACTTGCCGTTCTATTTCCTCCATATGTCTTGCAACTTCCTACTTCCTTTGTTCCTTCTCATCCGGAGGAGTTGTAGGAACAAGTTGTTCCCAAAAAGTTTCGATCTCCTACCTGTATTGATCAATTGTTTTCAAAATATGATTGATCTTTTGTGCTGTAGTGGGCTCTGCTATTTGCATTCTATTCGAGGTCTTGTTATAGGTTGCAACCACTCTCTGCTCGAGCCTATCTGTGCGATCCTTCTTGTCTTTGGTCTCAATCTTGACCTTCTCAATAACCACTCCCAAATCATCTTTGTTATCTTTCATTTGTTGCAACTCTATTTCTTTTGTTCATGTGCACGACTGCACCTCCTGTGTGACACTGAATTGTAATTTGTACAGTGCCTTGGTTGGTATACGTTGCATTACCAATTGTATTTGTTCCATATATTTCATGGGTGTCTGGGAGACGATCTCATCCATGCGTAGCATGTTGGGTGTAATATGGAAGGTTGGGCTTGCCTGCGCTATGGTCCGGATTGTATTGTGCTCACTTGGGGTAGTCTCGACGTCCACTTCTGATGTTGTGGGGGATGACTTTGTTCCCCTGTTTGTCCTATGCATTCTTCTGATCTACTCTAGGACTTGATTTATGTTGGCCAACTCGTTCTGAATGCAACCACTTTGGTGTTGGGCATCTTCAAACTCCTCAGTTGCACGGTCCTGGACTCTTTCGGCCACGAGGTTAGCATCCTCCTTGGTGATTGCATATTCTGGTGGCTTCTTGTGAGCCTTGAAATTTTTGCATAGACCCCCAGTGTGGATGATGGGCCTCTTGGTTTGGCCTTGTTCCTATGGGGTATAAATCGATGAGGTTCCTTGTGTTGTCGTAGCCCTTTTTTCTGGTTATTTTGGTGCTGGGGTAGTGTCCTTTTGTCCAGCCTGGGTATCTTTCTTTGGCACACCCCCCTTCTTTTGTTGTGTTGGCTTCTGACTTGGATTTGGATTCTTTGAACTAGCTTTATCCCCAGCAGGTGTCTGATCCTGTCCCGCATTGGTCTCTTTACCTTCAGGCATCTCTTGAGTGAGAATTGGAACTCTCCAGTCCTCTTGCCAATCCCTGATTTCCATCTCTATGTATTCTTCTTTGAAGTAGGATTTGAGCTGTAACCATTCCTTCTCCGGATGTTTTCTCGCTTGGATCCATATTGTGTGCCCGGTTTCTTTAAAATTGACTATGTCTTGATATTGCGCAACCACTTCTAGAGTAATTCTCCAACTATTAGAAATTCTCTTTTGGAGGTCGTTATAGTATGACGTGAATGTGCTTGCATTAGTTATTTTGATTTTGGGGTCCGACGTGCTCCCCAATGATGTATACCATAATGTGTGGAACTGACTGGTCTGCTCTTCCAACCATAGGTAGCCTCCGTGGGTGACTACCATCAATATCTTGAGGCATTTTTTTGCGTCCCGACCCCTTCCAAAATCTAGAATCTCCAACAGGTTGAAAATTCTAGTGTTGACCAATCTGACTGCCCACTGCTTTGGTTGTAAGATTGGATCCTCGAAGAGCCTTGTTCCTACACTGTCCACGTAAACCTACCTTGCAAACTCTAGGAACTTGTCTACATCGACCACATCATGCTCCGAGTAGCATAGTATTTCCACGCACCCCAGAAGGTTAGGCGTGGCCTACACTCCTTCAGGAATGCAAGGTAGGACTATGGTTGTCACAGCCTGTCTATGTGGTGACCTTGCCATGGGTTATTTTCCCTTTCATTGTGGTGGTTGCGTTGAGGTTCTAGCCTCCGTTATTCCTTCATTGGAATAATCTTATGGCCACCCAGTCACATCTTCTACTAGCCCCTCCTTCTGTTTCTCCAACTCTCTTGTGTCCAATTGTCCTGGCGCAACCGCTTCTATATGTTTTGGGGTTATCCCATTTACCCTTTGGGCCCCTTCAGCATGTTCAGGTCGTGAAGGAATTCCCACGTCCTTGAACTAATGGCCCATTCTATTTTCCTACTTATCTATGTCCATTCCAGCCGCTATTGTTGGTTAGGCTTCCTCCACCATGGTTGTGGGGCTTTCTTTATCTATGTCAGTTGATGGAATGTCATCCAAGTTGATGAATTATGTAGTCTTTGTTGGTTCTTGTTCCATTCCTTGTGGATATTGTGGTGCTCTATGATGTATTTGATGTTTCCTGTAGGCATGGATTGGTGCACCGAACCTGGGTGGTACCATGGCAGTTAAGGTTGATTTTTGTCGAGATGGTTCACTGTGTATCTCTTTCTAAATCACTCTCAGCTCTGTATACTCTATCGCTTTGTGATTTCACAATTTCACAATAAGAGTTATGTTTCCCATGTGCCTTTATTATATAGAAAGTGTCATGAATCTTCTCAGAGAAGATACCTGAGTTGTGGTTTAAATCAAATGGCACTTCCCGCTTTCACAACATTCAATTTCCTGGATGCCACTAGTTGGCGCGATTCATGTGAAGTCTCTTCGACAGTTATTTTCATTCAATTTGATATAATCCACCAGTTGGCATGATTAATGTGAGGTCTCTTTGAAATTACTTGACTTTCAATTTGATAGACATCACTAGTTGGCGCCTTTTTGCCGTAACTGCCATTTTTCCAATTTTCGCCTTTTTCTGACCGTTGGTCCTTTTTACGACGCAATGAGATTTTTGCGTGTGTTGTAGCTTTGTGCTATATCACCATTCCTTGGTGCGCAGTATTCCAGTCTTGTGGTATGCATGAAATTTTCTCTTTTTGTCTCGCTAAATCCCTGTTTGTTGTGCTAACTCCTTTTTTTTTTTTCTGCTCTGTGCGGTAACTTTCTAAGTGCTAGGAGGTCAACTGTCCCTATAGAGTTTTAGTCAGATCCCATTGATCATTCCTCTGAGTTGTTTACCTCTTAAATCCTTCAACTATACAACTCCCCCATATGTGACATGTTTCACTTCGTATGGACCTAACCAATGTACTCTAAATTTTCCTGGGTGCTGAAGAAATTTATTGTTGTACATCAAGACTAGGTCTCCTTCTTTGAAATTCTTCATTTTTATATGTCTATCATGCCAAAATTTGTCCCTTTATTTATGTAACTCTTGGTTAAATCCTTTTAGGATTCTATCTTCTTCCATCTCCAACAAATGACTTAGTCGTTCTTTGATTGTGCCTCATTTTTTCATGTTGGTGATTGATGCTACACACGGGCTAGGTACCAAAAACTCTAATGGAACCACTACTTCTTGTCCATATACCAGCTTGGATGGTGTCTATCCTATCAAATTTTTGCATGTATTCTTGTATGCCCATAGTACTATCGGTATCTTCAAGTCCCAATTGTCCCTGTTGGCATTGCAGATCTTTGTCAATGCATTCTCTAGGATCTTATTAAAGGCTTCCACTGTTCCATTTTCTTGAGGGAGATATGGTGTAATCATTTGATGATAGACTTCAAACTCCTTGTTCATAGCCCTAATAGTATTTTTATCGAAGTGAGTGCCTTGGTCACTCATTAGAATATTTGGGCATCCAAATCTAGTGATCACTTTCTCAAACAGGAAGTGTGTTGTTGTCTCTGTGCTATAATATTTTACTGTTGTTTCTTCTTCCCATATTGTTAGATGCTCTATCAAAGTAATGATGTACCTTTCTCTTGACCTCTTTGTTGGTGGGTTAATTGGTCCCACAAATTCTATTTCCCATTTGTCAAATACATGCAAGGTTACTTGTGGTATTAGGGGAATATTGTTCCGTCTATTAGGCTTACCAACCCTCTGACATACATCACATATCTGGAAGTAATACTTTGCATCTATGTGAACGATCGACCACCATAGTCCTATGCGCAATACCTTCTTCGTTGTTTCTTTTCCTGTATAATGTCCTCCTTTTATTCCCTCATTGGCCTCTACTAAAATCCTAGGTCTTTCATGTTCTAGTACACATATTCTCAAGATTCTATCTACACCCATCTTATATAAGTGTCCTGTAATCAATTGATAGTCTACAGCTTGGACTACCAGGTTTTTCTTCTATGCAATGTTGAATTCATGTGGTGCAGTCCCTGTACTCAAGTATTGAATGATGTCAGCAAAATATTCATCAACTACTTGGACTAAAAATAATTGTGCATCGGGAAATTTTTCCTCTAAGTTCGTAGGTTCCTCTCCATTAGTGATCCTTGATATGTGATCAGGTCCTACATTCAACTTCCCTAACTTGACTATTAATTCAAAATGAAATTATTGGAACATCAATAACCATATACAAATCCTCGCCTCCAACACTGGCTTATTGACTAGGTATTTGAGGGTTGAATGCTTTGTGAACATCTTGAAATCCTTACCCAGTAAGTAATGTCTGAACTTATGGAGTGCATAAACCATAGCTAGGTCTTTTCTTTCTGTGGTATTGTAATTCTACTCTGACTCTGACATTTTTCTACTAGAAAATTCTATAGGATGTTCCAATTCCCCTATTCTTGGCTATGCCATAATAGCTATGAGTGTTATAGTTGATTCATATACATGCACATGAAATTTCTTTTCCCAATATGGGAATACTAGTATTGGTGTTGTTACCATCTTCTCTTTTAGAGTGTCCAATCCTCCCTGAAAGTCCTCATTCCACTGAAACTTGTATCTTTTCTCAATAGTTTCTCCATTGGCGCAGTGATCTATGAATACCCTTTTATGAATTTCCTGTAGTATCTTGTGTGTCCCAATGTTGCTCTCAACTGACATACTGATTTTGGTGGTGGTAGATTCAAAATCATTGCAATATTAGCATGATCTAATAGAAAGCCTTGTTTTCATACTATATGGCAAAAGAATATCCCAAAATGTGTTCCAAATATGCACTTCTTGATATTTAGCGATATTTGACACTTCCTTCATATTTATAACATCAGCCTTAACACCTCTACATGGTCCTTCAACAGACTATATATTGTCCAATCATCCAGGTATACTTCTAAAAACGGATGGATGAATTCATTAAAACAAACTATGACTACTCTTGAGAGTATAGTTGGTTCATTGTTCATCCCAAAAGGAATGACTGTGTACTGGTAGGATCCCCATTCAATGGAAAAAGTGGTCTTGTACCTATCTTATGGGGCTATATTTATTTGATGGTAACCTGAGAATCCATATTGTGAA
Source organism: Picea mariana (assembly GCA_032191745.1). Classification (NCBI taxonomy): domain Eukaryota; kingdom Viridiplantae; phylum Streptophyta; class Pinopsida; order Pinales; family Pinaceae; genus Picea; species Picea mariana. Next base: position 222,160 of record JASDQU010739993.1, read on the forward strand.
TGAGTATGTTTCCAGGCCTCCTGCATTCTCTAGTACCTCATCTATGAAAGGGGCGGGGAAATGGTCATGAAGGAAAGCATCATTTAGCTTCCTCAGGTCGACAAATATCCTTATCCCTCCTTTCTTCTTCTCCTAAACTACCATAGGGATTACCCATTCGAAGTCCTCCACTGGTTCTATGATTCCAGCCTCCAACATCGTGTTAATTTCTTCTTTTACTTTCTGATTATATATTAGGTTCAGTCTATATGTTCATTGTCTAACTCATCTAGCCTCTACTCTGATAGGTATCTTCATCTCTACAAGCTCTTTGGATATGCCTTTCATTTTTGTAAAGTTTATTAGGAACAAATCATTATACTCGTGCAGTAACTATGTTATGCTTTCTACTGTTTGCTCATCCGAGTAGTCTCCAATGTTGGCCATTTTGGGATTCTCGCTTGTCCCAATATTAACTTTCTTCACCTTGATCAACACAAAAAACAGTTTTGTTTCCAGAGGTGGACCTTCCACCTCACTTTCACCTTCAACTTCTGATATATGAATGTTGTGCGGGTCCTCTTCATCTGGTGCTTCTTCCTACACATGGTAACATGACAATAATTATTTCACTGTCTGTCTATTCTTTTGTTGATCTTCGGTCATGAGTTCCACTTCTGGCTCCTTAATGAATATCACCCCTCTAATTTTTTTGAGTGTTGATCCTATGTTGGGGTTCTCATGTTCAAATGATAAAGTGACTGTAAAGTTATTTTGTATCACTTTCCATTCTATAGTTCCTCTGCGCAGTTCCTGGTTTACATACTAGTTTACTGGGATTCCTTCTATTGTATGAATAAAGTAATGAGGCCATTCATTTGGTGGTGTCATCATCCATAATGTTCTACACTTCTCCAATTGTTCCAAAGGTGACCCATGTCCATCATATCTCTGCATCATTTTTCTCTTCTTGTCTGTGTCGAACCTAATGCGCAGTAATTGTTTGCATTGGTACCAGTCTTTCACGGTCTCTTTGTGCGCACCCCACCATCTTGTAGGTGTTCCCTTGAGTTATATGTCTACATATAAGAGCTTCTTATTTGGTAACACTTCATCTTCATATCTTATTAGGAATTCTTCTAAGTCGTTCATCCCATGAAAAATAGGAGTTTCTCTTATCTCTGTACCTACCCCTCTTACTGCATAGTCTATTCTTGCACATCTTCTTGTGGAGACTTCATGTAATCTTCGCTGCCAATTTTCCAACCCTGTATCTGAGTCTGATGCACATGATGTGATAATTCTCCAACTACATACCCCATCTACAGTTGGATTTGCATAGTCTTCTTATCTCATGGTGGTTTGTACAGCTCGTTAATTTCCTCCAGGTCTAAACAAGTGGGTTCTACAAACCTTTATCCTTCTGATGGATCTAATGGCACAATGAATCTATATTCACCTGACTAGAATGTCATCTTCCTCATCTTCAAATTGATTATGGATTGATTGCCGAATGCCTAATATAGTCCAAGCAATGTTGGGTAAGGTGTTGTGCCATCCACTATTTCTATTACCTCAAAGTCTGCCTTAGTGTGCACTCCATCTAGATCTACTGTCACACCCTTTAGCCTTCCAATTGGTAGAACTCTGTGTTGATTTATAGTTTCATATGAAAATATGAATATCCTAATGTGGTCTCTCCCATACATTTCCATGTCTTCTTGGGTAACACATTCACCTCAGAGCCTAAATCCAGTATGATGTCTGCATATTGAAATCTTTGATATTAGCATTTAATCTTAATTCCTTACTTGTCCTCCTTCTTGTATGCAGGTGATTAACTGTTTTATGTTCTAATTTCCCCTCTACCTATGATTTACATATTTCTAGCATATTTTGTAAAATTTTATTAGATGATTGGTCATTTAATAGCTTAACACAAGATTGCAACAAAGCATTCATGGTATTTACTTGTCATAGGGGTTGTTCTTCATTAGTATGATCCAGTAATCAAGGCATATCATACGTTGGGATATCCAGAGTATGTTGTGCAGTTGATGTAGATGCAATGTCTGGATTCAAGAATTATTGTCTATCTAGCTTGAATATCTGTTTTTCGTTCTGCGCATCAAACTGCTTCTATGGTTCAACATTCTTCTTCACCCATTGGTGTTGTGTTGGATCTTGTATTACTACGTCATTTCATGTCTTCGTTCTTCCATGCATAACTATGTTGATATTTCTTCCATCATCCCTTGCTTCTGCAGAATTCCACTGAAAATTCTGATTGTTTTGATTTCTCTTTTCCTGGATTTTCCCCAATAGTGTCAGACAGTCTTCTGTATCATGATCTAATGCGTGACAATACATACATGTTGCGAGTGGAAGTGGACATTCCCTTGCATAGTGTCCTGGTTTTTTACAGTTGTGACATACCACTGGTCCTCTTCCTTTTCCAAAGCCTCCTCTTTCTCATCCTCCACCTCTATATCTAGCTTGATCTCCTCGTGGTGCATTGTACTGGGGCACTTGTTTATACTACACATGACTATGTTGTGGCTATCTGATATTGTACTGTGGTTGCACTATGTTTTATTGTTGTGGTGAAACGTTAAATGGGGTTGGTACTTGGTTGAAATGTGGTGCAAATTTCCTTGTCATCATCTTTGCCTACACCCTATAGGTATCTAATGTCCATTCCCTCATCAACTCCATTGTTCGACAATCTTTTTCATCATGGCTTACTGATTTGAAAAAGTTTCAATATGAACTCTTAGGAGTTGTCTGGTATTTATGCATAATCGTATAGTGATATGGATCGTTTCCCTATGTCTTATAGATCTCACACCATAGTCATCCTCATGGAAAATGGTTTGGCAGTCCTATTGTCATATACTGTGCAAATGTTGGACAATTGTTCTTGTGGTGTCCTTTTGTCCTACATGTGGTACACCAAACAACTTCTCTTTTATCCTTACCCATGTTATGGTTTAGTTGAAATGTTAAGTTATTCAGATCCTCCTTCATATCCTCTATGGTTGGATCTGTCTTCTAATATTGTTTCTCTTCTAGTTGTAGGGTTGCCTACAAAGCCTCTACCCGATTTTGAAACTTTTGTTGTCTCAAAGGGTACTTCAAGTGTGGTAGTAGGGAATTAACAAACAAATTCCTATGTTGCATGTCTTTCATGACATAATTTATCTTTCCCTTCAATTTTTTGAATCTATGGTCAATCTCCCACACAGATTCTCCTAGTTTCTGTCTGATCTCTATCATCTCATTCATGTATTGATCCTCTAAGCTAGGTTTTTGGAATTCATTTATAAATAACTTCTTGATATCCCCAATCATTCTGGTTGTCCCTAGTGGACTCTTTGTGGCTAATATCATGTACCAATCCAATGCGTGGTCTCTTATCATGATGTCTAACTATGTAAGTTTAGTGTCTTAATCTGTGATATGTTTTTCTTCCCAGATATTTTCACAAATGAACAAGTGCTTCTCAGGGTCCTCCGACGCCTCTCCCTCAAATTATGGTAATCTAATGGTGGGATCATGTCTTTCCATATTGAATGATGAAATGCTACCTCCTCATGGTGTATATACTTGGCTACTACTTCCTGAACTGGCTCCTCCAGTTGCTACTCCTTGACTAGATGTACTTCCTGTTGTCTTCCTTCAGAAATTTGGTTGTCTAAATGGTGGTGTTCTTATTGGTGTATTATTCGCACATGGGTTTATGGGTTCCACACTGACACTGATATGGATAGGAGTGTTACCTTATTCTCATGTTCTTGTACCTCTTGTCTTTCTTTTCGTATTTCGTGCATAGGATTTCCTCAATCTGCTCCATAGCTCGAAGATCCTCTACCTCTTCTTCATCACTTTCCAAGCCTTCCATCACAGCTACGACTCTCTTCTTGTGTTCATCTTATATTGGTAGGGTAATCCATTACACATTCTTCTAGTTGTTTCCATGGTTTCTTTGATCTGGTCTTCCTCCATCATGATTGGGTCCAAGGCCTCCTCCTTCTTTCCTCTATGCATTTCTTCCTCCATTTTATCCGTCTGTTGTCAACTTCAGGTTTCTATTATATTTAAGCACAAACTCTAGTTCCTTTGTTTTCAACCAACTCTCGATCTTTTGCTTCATTGGATTCCACGGTCTCAACATCCCTTTTTATATTCTCATGTTTTTGTCCCCAGATCTGGCATTCTTTGTACACCTTTTCAGTAGATTTTAATCACTCAATCTTGTTTTATTCCAACTGACAACAGAACCATTTGTTGGTATTAGACTAATTTATCAAATTTGGTCTCACCTTACTATTATAAGTTGAACTAGATTCAGACTTGACAAGATCCCAAAAAAATCCCTCTAAAACTATTGGCCTTCCTAGTATACCAAAAGGCAACATAGTACACAGGGTGCACTGCGCACTCTCACTTGAGATAGTTCTATGGGTGGTTTCAATACTTAGACGCTTGCAGCCTAGGAATGAGTGGGGANATTTATTTAGTCTAAAATGTTCAATGATCAATCATTCTTACTCATGCATGTCGAATTTTAGATCTAACTAGTTCCTTTATTCATTCATCTAGTATTTAATCATTAACAACAATGAATATGCATACATTCAATCACATAACACAAGTTTTACCATGGTTCACCCCCTCCTAGGATATGTCCACAAATATTTGTCTCTCAAGCTCTTTTATTATGTCTCGTCAATAGATCATGTCGTGCATGTTTACAGTTTTGGATCTTACAATATCAACAGGCTTCTCGATCCTTGTGAGGCTGACTATATCGCACCAGGATCCTTAGCCTACGATATAACCCTAGGGATAGATTTTCTGGACTCTTATCAAGCTCACCATATTAAAAAAATAAGGAATCTTCTACAAGCTTTACAACCTTCATCTCTCTCTTCACTCTACAACCGGGAAGCCCCCCTTTCCTAGACCTTCTAGGTACTATTTATACATATTGTTGGATCATCATCCATTACCATATTATGCAAAAACCCTAACCCTAATTTCATTAGGTATCCCTTTCATGTGCACCTCGCGTGCCTCCCTCACATGTGTCTTTTCCTTCATGATCTTATCTTCCAAAAATGTCCTTTTCCCAAAATTGGACCCTCATCCAACAACCCTTTTGATGGGGAATGGAATGTAATACCATCTTCATTTTTTAATTATACAAATCATGTAATTATTTCCTAGTGGTCTTATGTGCATTCCTACAACATAGCATTAATGCAACAAATCCCATTAGAACTCCACAGTTAAGCATGCTCGGGCTAGAGTAGTACTCGGATGGGTGACGTCCCAGGAAGTCCTAGTGTTTTACATTCCTATGGAATTTTGTAAAGTTAGATTAATTTATCCCACATGCATCATGGGAAATTCTCTCCTCTCACTCTCTCATATATAATTTAGTTGAAGGAGACACTTTAATCATGCAATGGAGTGTGATGTAAATCTTGTTGCGAATGAAGCGTAGCCAACATATCTTTCTTTTCAGAGATAAGCTACCCCATTCTACCAGTTTGTGTTCTACAATGTTTTTTTTTCTCTTTTATTCATTAATAGAATTTGGGTTTCACTATATTTCTATTTTTCTTGCAATATATTTATGTATTTACTTGTTATATCTATGCGATATTTTTTTCTTCATGTCCTTCTCAAAATAATCTGGATCATCCTGTCCTACCGATTTTCAAAAATTACAGAATAACTTCCTGGGTGTACTTTGGTACTTCTTCATTAAGGTAAAAGCAGTCAGATGATGTCCCCGTGTATTACATATATCACAATACCCTACTCCTCCTGTCAATGGTTTTGGTGCTCCTATGGCCATATATTGTACAAATGTTGGACATTCTTCCATTCGATGGACTTTTTCCATACATGTTATACACAAAACATGTTCACACATTTCTCTTTCCTTCATTATATTTGATAATTGAACTCTCAGTGAAGCCAATTGTGACTATACATGTTTCATACCTACACCATCTCCTATAGGAGATGCTTCCAATTTCATTTTGATTTACAACACTTATGTCTGTGATGTGACCTTATTTTGTGTTAATAGACAGTGGATGTGCAACAATAGACCCGCAATAAACCATTCTTAATGCTTATCATCGGGAATATGAAAGGTTAATCGACCCATCACATATTTACATATTTGGTCGTAATCCCACACTATTTCATTCTACACTTGCTTAATCTCTTTCATCTCTGTAATATATTTTGATTCATATTTTGGATTCTGAAATTCCTTCAACAATGCTTGTCCAATTTCTACCAAAGTTCTTGACTTTTCGGCTAGTGTAATTGTCTGATACTTCATATACCATAGTAGTGTATGAAATATGAACATCATGTCCAACTGTGTGATCTTTGTTTCCTTTTCCTGGACATTCTTCGCAGTCTATATCATGTCGCATACAAACAATTGTTTCTTAGGGTCCTCTAACCCCATTCCCTGAAACTCATGAATTCTTAGTGTATGATCTATCCCTACCATTGTACTCGGTGTTGTAATTTCCCTTGGTGATGCTGATTAAATCTGGTTTGCTGCACTACTTCCACTATTCTGACTATTTCTCTGACCTTCTCCACTCACTACAATTGCTCTTGAACAAGTCTCATTTCTTTCTTCAATTATCATGGATGCACACGTGGTCGTGGGTTCGACATAGATTCCAATATGAGATGGAATTCCTTATTTTGTTGGATACTACTAAGGATCCCTTTCTTTCCTTTTCCTTTCTCCATATGGTGTGATATGAAGTACTGTGCAGGGGCAACTTTCCTCAAATTATCTTTTCTACTCTTCTTTCCTAGCCACACTATCCTTCTTATTATATCTAAACCTTTTCCCAAAGTGCAATACTCTAATCTCTCTATCTGATTCAATATCTTATTCTCTCATCATCCTTATTCCATCCGATCCTTACTCATCCTTTCCACTCTCATACCATCCTCTAGTCATCCCCCACTCCCCCTATGTTGATACTGAGAGGGGGGTGAATCAATATCAAGTACAATTTAAAACCTTTTTAAACTTATACTTAAACCATTCAACTATATCCAATGAGAAATGAACAATAGTATAAGAGTTACACCAATACACCACAATACACCATGCACAATATATGAGAAATAATCAATAGTTA
>JASDQU010739993.1:230738-260095 GCA_032191745.1 Picea mariana
TGTGTAACTGGAAGTTGGTGCTTCCATCCAGTTGGTGCTGGAATATTCAGGAAGTTGGTGCTTCCATCCAGTTGGTGCTGGAATACTCAGGGAGTTGGTGCTTCCTTCTAGTGGGTGCTAGAGAAAATAGAGAGTTGGTGCTCTCAACAAGTTGTAGCTTGTAAAACAGAGGTAGGAGCCTCACATTGAGTTGGTGCTCAATTGTAAATGATGTACAGAATTGCAAAAGACTGCCTATCATTTCAAAGAAGAAGAGGTTTTCTCCCTTTATGGGTTTCCTCGTGAAAATCTGTCTCTGTGTGTATTTTATGTGTGACTGATGATATTTACTCTTACTGTCCATATGCTGCATGTTGGTAGATGACACATGAATAACTATTAATAATTATTTTAAAAGGCATAAAATTGTTTAAGCTTATAAACAACTAATTCACCCCCCCTCTCAGTTGTTTTAGTATTTCCAACAGAACTGGTATGGAACCAAAAGGTAGGGTAGGCTGACCATAATCCCTTGAAAGGCTCAGAAGACTCAATAGAAACTCGAAAGGCATAAAAACCATTCAAACACCCAAAATACCCTAAAACCCTAGAGGATTCCCCAGTATGGTCGCCAGTTCTACTAGAGGGAAAACCCCCCCTATGAATACACAAGGGTTCAGAATGTAGGCAGATCAATTAACCATCTAAAATTCAACTACTTCTTTGACTACCCCCAAACATACCAAAACTCATACAAGTAAAGAAAAGATGAGAGGGATTAGGTAACTATACCTCTACTCTGTTGGAAGATTGGTTGTTGTCATTGATTTCAACCCTAGTCATGAGTTTTGGACCGAAAGATTGATGAAGGTATTTGGACATGAAGGATAATGCACATGCAGATACAACACCCATGGATGGATAGTATACATCATGTTGTTTTTGGTGGTATGTGGCACGTCATGTGGATCCTCATGGTTGAGGAGAAATGAATTTTTGAAGATGACAAAGTGAATTGAAGAAGGAAGTACATGTAGGCCCTGAAGATAATTAAAGAAAAGAATTACAAAATAAGAAAGTGTCAGGTCGGCCCTAATGTTAAAAGGAAGTGACATAAATGGTATAAATAAACATCATTATACATTCATTTGATACAAGTCAAATTTCAGAGGAAATAAGAAGAAAAGAAGGCCGGATTTCAAGGGAGGATGAAGTCTTTTGGTGATGTGTTCTAAGGTATGTTATTTTCAGGTCATCTTACCATTTTTGCTATAATTTTTTTTCTATAACGATTTAGATGGTGAAATCGCTATGGTACTGAGAAGACATATCAAGGTACCTTGTTACACATGAAATTTGCACACCTAGGTACCTCACCCTAAGCGTTGTAAAGTGTCGTATAAGTGTCGCATACACCTTGACACCATGGAATAACCTATGTCTCAATCCCTAGTCAATGTGGAGGAGGAATATATTACATGAAGGCAAAGAAATACTAAGCACACATGAATTATTATTAATATTCATGGAAAAGAATTTGATTAAATGAGAGAATCAAGTGCACATGAATTATTATTAATATTCATGAAAAAGAAAGTAATTAAGTGTGAGGATCCACCTCACATTTGGTTTCCTATTTTTTAGGGAAGGTGGAGGATCTCATGGATGGTTGAAATATTTCCTCCTTAAAAACCTTGAGAGATATTTCCTCCCCAAAATCCTTAAGAGATATTTTCTCCCTAAATATCTTAGAGATCCCTTTCTTAGTGGATCTGATGAGAGATTTTCTCCATGGTGGTTAAGTCTCCAAATCCTATATAATGAGGGGTTTCCATGGAGAAGGGGGAATGGAGATTGAGAATTATACCAAACTTATGATCTCATGAGTGGTATATCATTTGAAGCATCAACATTCTGCATGTGGACTGTTTAAGCAAGGGTTTGGACGAGGGGAACTTGATGAAGTTGCTGCACTCACATCTATGGTTGTAAGTTTTCTTCATTGTTGTTCTTTAATATAATATGATTGGCCTGTTTCTTTCAATTATGTGTTTGATCTCACATGAATTCATCTCTAATAGATAGATCTATTTCAAACTAATCTCAGTAGAGTAGGAAGTTGTTTGTACTTTTATTTGTCTACAGGGCTTATAGAGGAGCTTAACATTGGAGCTCAACTTGGACCGCGCAGGAACACACACCAGTAAAAGGTACTTCTTTTCTCCTTCCTCCTCACACATTAGTTTATCTATATCTAAAAGGAAGTCAGTGTCCATGATAAGCATCTTCTGTCTTAAGAGTTAAGAGTCTAGCTCTCAAGAGGAGATCTACCTGTCCGCAGGGAGATTTTCCTTCAATAGAAATTGGCGACTCCACTGGAGATCAAATCAAAACTTTCAATTTTGGTTTTCCTCACAGAACTTGTCTTACCCTTTGTTCTTTTTAGACCTTGTTCACCCCATATGTTTTATTTCATATTCTGATTGACTCCTTACCCCATCACATTCATCTTGATTGCCAAAGTTTGACTGAAATTTTGGATTTTTTGGACAATTCTGTGAGCTGTGGAAGCCTGACGCTCCTCTACCTTGTTATTAGAGCGCTGGAACTCCCCCTTGGTCTTAGACAGAGCATTATAACACTCTGTCTAAGACCCTTAGACTAGAGCGCCAACCTCTCTTTTCAAAAAATCCTTTCTAGAATTGCATTTTCTGAGATCCAATCTCTGTTTTTCACTTGTTGAGATTCATTGTGATTCAATGCTTCTTCCTATTGACCTTTGACATCCTTCCTTCTGATAAATAAGCACTTTTCTGTTCAGATTTTGTGGCCTTCTTATTTTTTTTGAGTTTTTCTATTGTTGAGAACTTGGAATTAATCCACTGCTTTCTTCTCTCTTATCTGACTGAGCGAGAACTCTGGTGAAGGGCATCATAACTCTGTGAATCATCTCATTTGGTTCTTTGAGGTCATTGTTCTTAAACATCTCTCTTTTGTGTGAATTGTTTGATTTTCTTTGTTACCTTTTGTTTCTCTTTGCTTCTTGTTTCAATCATAGCAAGAGGGTGTGTTGTTTGTGCAAAATCCGCTTATGCTTGTCCGAATCTCCTTGATCTGAAAGAGTAGTTGGCAGGAGAAGTTTTTGCATTGAATTAATCATCATTTGCATACAAACGACAATGATACATATTATTTATTGGTTTACATATTAGAAGGCATTTCTGAAATGTTAGCATTGCATCGAATTCGATTGAGAACCAATTGATTGAGGACATTCCATATTAGTGTTTGATAGTGAAAATGACTCTTTCTCTTTCCCTTAAATAGGCGTTCATTGAAAAGAAATGATTGCTTATCATCTTTTATGCATCTTTTTGGGAATTGAGTCATCATTCCATCGGTTTCACTTTCATACACCCTTTGAGTAAAGAACAGCTGTAAAACAAACACTAATTAAAAATTATCTAGAACACTTTTGTTTTTAGGATCTTCTACCAACAATAGAGTAGGGTTAGCACTTTGGATTAGGCTGTGTGTAAAAATCTCCAAATTTTTCAAAACAAACATTAGCATTCTGAGCTAGGGAGAGTCAAATCCAATTGTCAAATTGGTTTTCTAGGATGCCCCTCTCACACAGGGGTTACGCACGAGGTCATATTCGGGTGAATTACGGAGATTATCCCTCCGTGGTTCAACTATTTGTAGTGGTCGGATCGTATATTGGGGGTCGCTTGGAGGTATACCCATGATTATGTGTGGGATCCTATCGGGTTGATTTCAGACTTATTATCCTACCCATATGTTTCAGATCGGATTGTCAACTGTACCCGCCCAGGGACTCACTGTGAATTGGTGTCTTTAGTTCCCATAATCTTTAGGTACTTACATAAGGTGACAGTGCAGGGAAGTCTCACTGTACCTGGAAAAAACATTGGTCAAACTCACTCGGGCTCCTTGGAGGGTAAATCCACAATTACTGCGTGGAAGCTTGCACCAAGGTGAAAGTCTGTTAAGAAGGTCGCCATTGTAACTATTCCACCATATCCTAGCCCCTTCTCGACTTGATCATGCAACGTTGGATTTCATCACCAACTAGTACGATCATCGAGAGAAGTTTTGTCTGCTTGGTTGATTCCTAGATTTTATTAGTGTATACTGTTTCTTTTTGTTAGTTAGCCCTAGATTTTCAGTGTGTTTTGTTATTCTTCACAATTGAGCCTGTAGACGATAAAGGTCTTTGCCGATCACGTAGGATGCAAGGGATGCCTTCAGAAGGCTATCAACCCTTACCTCCTAACCCTCTAGAAGACAACTACCGTAGAGAGGTAGAAAATCAATCCGACACTGGAAGTGTTGTTGCTCCTCCGTTAGATAACTCAAAAGGTGCTTTGGTCACGGTTGAAAATCCCACTACATCTGTGTCGGTAACTCCTCTCGAACCACTTTTGGTTCGTTTAGACTCCCTTGGGAATGCCATAGACGAAGAGGTCCCATGATTACCAGAGAGGATTTTTACCGAAACATATATGGGATCCATAGAACCAATATTTGGTGATGAGTATAGGACTCCTATTCATCCTAGCACTACCATAGATACCGATCYCACACCTACTCGTTCTGTATGGAGGAATTCATCGGGACGCGATCTCTATGAACATTTCGAATCCTTTCGACAACCTTTTCATCCTCATGACCCTCCTAGTGAAACAGGACCATCTGGTCAAATCATGAATCACCTAGTCGATTAGGTTATTAACCCTACTGTTACACCAACACAAGTCCATCCTAATGTTGGAATCATCACCTCTACTCATCTCCAAAGAACTTCAATATCTACCCCCATTTCTACAAGCTTTTACTCTATAGCTCCACATGTTCCACACGATCCTGCTAGGACATCTGCTCACCCGAGAATGCAGACCTCTGCTTTCCCAACACAACCAGCTAGAGGGAAACCACCATCTAATGAACCTTTCCCTCCTAGAGGATGACCTTTACATGATGGGCCTACCCCTCCTGGGGGAAAACCCCCTTTTCATGCTCCTCTTGGAGGGAAACCTCCATTTTCTAGTGATACCCTGGTTGTAAATCCACCGCTGGAAGGGGGGAAACCTTCGTTTACTGGAAACCCTTCAAAATCCTAGGGCGTATCTTCAGGAGGCACTTTCATTCAACCCCACGTTGGGGGGAACTCATCTCATAATCCACTAGGGGGAGTATCAAATCCTTTTCCTTCCGAAACATCTTACGGACAACCTTATCCAGGTGGCATCCCAAACACCACCTAGAGTTCTCCGGGACCACAGTCTTATCCTCCTCATGGGTCTAATGTGTATCCGCCTCTGAGATCTACTCCTTACCATTCTCAAGGGCAGAATGTTTATCCTCCTCATGGGAAAGCAAATCACCCAGCCTATAATGCTCAGAACCCACCAAGTTATGCAAATGTTTCTCATCCACCATCGAATCCTGCTTATCATGGCCAGCAACAACCGTATATAGGAGGACCTACTGGTTACAACTATCCACCTAACCCAGTTTATGGTCCTACTGGTGTTCCTATGCTACACCAGTATCATCCACAAATTAATCGACAACTACCTTTCCTTACGACTCTGGATCTCCCAGACTTGTCTTGGTTAAATAATGATCCTATTTTTCATTCACCGGTTTGGCCAGTTATTCCAGCTAAACTTCCTTCTGATATTCTGAAATTTGACGGAAAATCTGGTGAAGATCCAAACAACCATGTGATGAATTTCCATTTGTGGTGTTCATCAAACTCCCTCATGGATGATTCTGTATGTTTGTGTCTTTTCCAACGAACACTTACAGACTCGGCAGCAAAGTGGTATATTGAACTACCACGTGCTTCTTTTTATGATTTCAATTCCCTTGCCATGTCTTTCCTCACACACTTTCAATTGCCTATTCGCTACGAGATGGGTACTGAACTCTTGACCTCCCTTCCTAAAACTGAATTTGTGCATATCTTTGACCATATTCATGAGTGGAGGCGACGACGAAGGATGATCAAGGCAGTCATTCCTGACATATTATTGGCAGAATGGTTTACTAAATCACTTTTACCCCCGATCGCTCGCGATGTTGCTATGGGCGACACAATCACTAAGGAACAAGCCATCACTCTAGCTTAGTACTTAGATTTGGTTTATTCCCAATCTGGTACTTTGTATGATTTTCTTCCGAATGCTGCTCAAGCTAATACCAATCCATCTAAGCCGTCATCCTCATCTCATGTGGATGGTGTTATCGGTTCCGTCAAAACTCAATCTACTTCCCAATCACTCATACTCTCCTCTACCTCCCCCCAAACTCAGATCTCTAAGGTGAATGCAGTTCAATCTGCCCCTTCACAACAATCCAGAGGTAGGAAAAAGACAAAGAATAAATCAAAAAATAACAATGAACAACCAAAAAATCAAGCTCAAACACCTGCTACCGAAAAGCAACCACAACAGAAACTAAAATTCCCATGTATCATTTGTGGTGATGATCACTACACTTGAGACTGTCCACTTCGCAATGAAGTGGCCAAAATTTTCCAAGGGAAGTCACAACCCGCTGTGCTTACTCAGCCTTTTCCACAACAACAATACATGGTTGCTCAAACCCCCTCTCTTGGGGGAAATTCTAGCCATCCTAATGATGAGGCCTCATCGAGTGCACATATTTATATGTTTAATGGGATTAATTTGACCACTCGCTCTAAGACATACGACACACCAGGTAACCCTGAAAAAGAAAAAGACATTAACGATACCGGTACTTTACCAGATCCATCATCATCCTCCGTTAGTCTTCCATCGGTTAATCCTCCATTTGGACCACTTCAGATTGAGAAACCCACGTTTGAATCTATCTTACACCCTCCTAAGAGCACTATACACAAATCTACCTTTAATCCTAGTTCACGTGCCGCCCAGAACTACAACATCATTGAAGATTTGGCTCAAGCGCTGTGTGCTATGTTTGTGTTAGAAGTTCTACAACACTGCCCCAACCAACGTAGAACACTCTTGGCCGCTATTGGCATTGTTGATCCTGAGTCGTCCAACCATATCATGTTTAACCCGGACAATTATGTGTCTCAACTCTCTCACAAACTTGCTTTTCAAGTTGATGTTGTTGTTCATAATTAACAAATCCACCGAACTATTCTGGATGAGGGAGCCTCAACTTGTGTCATGTATTTAGCATGTTGGAAAGGTTTAAAATCACCAACACTCAACAAATCCCCAACGATGTTACACGCCTTCGATGGGCGAGGTTTTCATCCCCATGGGCTTTTACAGTCCCTACCCATCCAATTGGGTGGAAAAACTATTACTGTTGATGTCGAGGTGGTCAATGCTCCCCTCGATTACAACTTGTTACTTGGAAGAAGTTGGTTTTATTCTATGACTGTCGTTGCCTCATCAGTTTTTTGATGTGTCCAATTTCCTCATCAGGGAAAAATTGTCACTGTTGATCAGTTGGATTTCTACACGACCGATGCTCGCGCTCCCGCTACCAACAATATTCCTTTCTTGGGAGACCACAAGATCATGTATGAAAGCATTAGTGTTGGATTACTGAAAGATTCTAGCCTCATGGGTACCTTACCTACACCACTTCCACTGACTACACATCATATTGCCACCGTCGATATGATTTCGACCACGACTTATCAATCTTTGGAATCACCTGACCCTTGGATTGTACCTCATCCATTGGAATTCGATGCACTAGTTGACACCATGCCACTTAGTCCAACTGAACCATCATATGTTTCTATCCAATCAACTTCTCCTTCGTCGGATGACCAACATCTATTGGCACCTGGCAGTTCTTCGATGTAATCACAACTGAGTTCCTTGTCGTCTGCGATCGACTACATTTCCCCAATTTTTCCTTCTTATGAATATATTCTGGAAATGCTTCGTATTGACAAGTTACCTCAGGATGATAACCATCATCGATCCTTTTTTCTTCCCTCTCATGAAGAAATTCAGGAAGATATACAGTCTATCTCCCCTCCTGGCGATGATTTTCTATTATCTCCCATGCCCTTGACTTTCGATGATTTGGATCCAGTAGTTGACATGGTGATTTCTTTGGTAGGGTTATTGGAGCCTGATCTCCTTACCCCTGTTGCAGCCCTCAACATGTGTTCCTTCCAGAGTAATTATCTTCCATCCAGTGAAGATCTCTTGGAAGCCATGACTGATTTTTTTCCCTTGACATGGTATCCTTCCAGAGCGTTATCTTATTGGAAGCGATGATCAAGAAGAAGCTACGAGCATAGTTTCTCTTCTCTGTGGAAATCTCGTTAAAAAATGAAATAGAGGTCTTGAGCATAGTTATTTTCCTGTGTCAAGCTCGTTAAAAAATGAAACAATCACCTCTCTTGAACCTTCTTTTCATCCACCCTTCTCCTTTTTCTCATCTACTAGAGAAATCGGTGACAACCTCAAAGTTGGTGAATGAATTGAAGCTTGGAGGGCATGTCTCCAGCCTTTGATGATCATTCCAGAGTTAAGCCACTAGCTTTTCAAGCTGGGGGCATATCGAGCTTAGTCTTTGTTCTTTCTCATGCTCGTAAATACATGAGAATGCATCTGGGTAAAATTTTATCTCTTTTTCAGACCTGTATGGATACACGAAAAAGGAACCCCCTGGAGTCTCCTTTAATCTCTTTTCAGACTCTCTAAACATGAAAAGCTCGCCGAGTGATCTTGCTTCCTTTCCCACTCATTAAAAGGTTTGAAAGGGCGTCTTTCGAGTGATAATTTATCTCTTTTTTGGCCTCGCGAGACTAACATTACGAAAAAGGACAACATTGGAGTCATCTTTAAGTTCTTTTCAGATTCTCTAAACATGAAAAGATTGTCGAGCGAACTTGTTCTCTTCACGCTCGTTAAAGTATTTGAAGAAAACATCTGTTGAGCGATATTTTATCTCTTTTTCGGTCTCATTCGACTACTTTACAAAAAAGGAACTGAGTTTTCTTTTAAGTGTTTTTCCAGACTCTATAATCATGAAAAACCTTCGAGTTTCTGTCTTTGGACTCGTTAAACAAACATCGATAGGCCCATACGGGACCGAACCCTTACTTCTTCCAGTTCGTTAAACAAAGGAAGAGGGAGTTATCGAAGGTAAGTTATATCAAGAATGTGTTACCCTCCTCGAGCTCGTTAAATTAAAAGGAGGTACTCGTCTATCTAGATGGGGGAAAAAATTGAAAGAAGCAAGCCAAGCAGTTTTTGAGAACATTACCAACAACTCTTAGAGTAGCCCTTGAACACAACACTTTGTCTTTGCGCACATCTTAATCTGCTGAACCTCTGCATTGAGCCAATCCTTTGAGCTTCTTTTACTCCTCTGGGTCACTTGACGTAAGTCACAGCATCCACTGCATCATCATGTTTTGTTCCATGTCATGTTTCTGCTGTTGTGCCTCAGTGTTCAAGGGAAGTATCCACCTCAAGAGTCAGCCATCACAAATATCTTGTCTCAATACCCGTGTTAGTCCATGTTCATTTGATCTACCAATTACATCTCTGTTTCTATTTTGTGTCATTGATGGGGGATACATCAAGGCCCTCCTTTGATGAGTCTATTCCTGTCGACTTCAACACATTATCCAAGAACTAGAATTAGAAACTAGTTAGTACTTTGGGACCTGCATGCCTCAATGGTAGGCCTCCTCACGTTTGACAGTGGGTTTACATCATTGACCTCTGATCGGATGATTCCACGGATGTTCGACTTCATCTCATCCATTCACATTCGTTGGAATGTACTAGAGTACCTTGGGAATCATTGACATCAATGGTGATCTCCCTCGCGCTTGTTAAACGATTTACATCATTGATCGGTAATCAAGTGGTTTCTGCCATGTTCGACATCAGGACATCTATTCACATGGTTAGATTCATACTACATCAGGATTGGTAAGAAGACCCTGGGTTGAGTCGTCACTCTTATATGTACTTTGCCCAGGTTGTGAAGGAGTTTCTCTTGAACAATGACACATATACTGTCACATAGATCCACTGTGTATTGGTCGTGGCTATGTCTTGTTATCTCGTAGATCCACTGTGTATTCTTCATGGCTACTATCAGTTCAGGTCATGGGAGTATAGATCCACAGTGTATTTTCAGTGGCTATACCTTTTTATCAATATAATTATGGATCCGCAATGTATTTTATGGTGGCCATATCTTGCAAGTCTTAATCACCCAAGCAGAGGTATGCCTGCCTTGGGTTTGAAGCATGTCATAATATTTGTTGGATGTTTGTGTGTAGCTTCTATCAGGTTCTCCGAGTCCACACTCTTGCTTTAAATATTTGTAAAGTGTTTCGGACATCATTCTCTCTTCTGACCTCACACTTTAGGGGGCATTCTGTTACACATGAAATTTGCACACCTAGGTACCTCGCCCTAAGTGTCGTAAAGTGTCATATAAGTGTCGCATACACCTTGACACCATGGAATAACCTATGTCTCAATCCCTAGTCAATGTGGAGGAGGAATATATTACATGAAGGCAAAGAAATACTAAGTACACATGAATTATTATTAATATTCATGGGAAAGAAATTGATTAAATGAGAGAATCAAGTGCACATGAATTATTATTAATATTCATGAAAAAGAAAGTAATTAAGTGTGAGGATCCACCTCACATATGGTTTCCTATTTTTTAGGGAAGGTGGAGGATCTCATGGATGGTTGAAATATTTCCTCCTTAAAAACCTTGAGAGATATTTCCTCCCCAAAATCCTTAAGAGATATTTTCTCCCTAAATATCTTAGAGATCCCTTTCTTAGTGGATTTGATGAGAGATTTTCTCCATGGTGGTTAATTCTCCAAATTCTATATAATGAGGGGCTTCCATGGAGGAGTGGGAATGGAGATTGAGAATTATACAAAACTTATGATCTCATGAGTGGTATATCATTTGGAGCATCAACATTCTATATGTGTACTGTTTAAGCAAGGGTTTGGATGAGGGGAACTTGATGAAGCTGTTGCACTCACATCTATGGTTGTAAGTTTTCTTCATTGTTGTTCTTTAATATAATATGCTTGGCCTGTTTCTTTCAATTCTATGTTTGATCTCACATGAATTCATCTCTAATAGATAGATCTATTTCGAACTAATCTCAATAGAGTAGGAAGTTGTTTGTACTTTTGTTTGTCTACAGGGATTATAGAGGAGCTTAATATTGGAGCTCAACTCGGACCGTGTAGGGACAAACACTGGTAAAAGGTACTTCTTTTCTCCTTCCTCCTCACACATTAGTTTATCTAGATCTAAAAGGAAGTCAGCGTCCATGATAAGCATCTTCTATCTTAAGAGTTAAAAGTCTAGCTCTCAAGAGGATATCTACCTGTCCGCAGGGAGATTTTCCTTCAACATAGCTTTGGTAAAAATTTAAGATCTTGATTTGCTATAATTATGGCGATACACTCTGTGGAAGATAGGGTTTATGACCAGTCCTGAATCTAGTCAATAAACAAGTGTTCTGGGTAAAACAGTCATAAATTCTTCATCAAGAATCCAAATGAAGTGGGATGAATTTCATTGGAAATATTACAGACTGTAGTTTCTTGTGTGCGAGTTTCAGAATCGAATGTTAATTATTGAGCGCAGGGCATTCTGTGCAAGTTCACTCTCCTGAATAGACCAAAATTTAATAAAGTATACCATTCTTTCTATAACCTCTTTTTGGGGAGGATTCAAGGAGTGAAAATTGGAGGAGTTTAAAAGAATACATTGAGTAATATTATCTACAGGATAAGAGTAATCCAAGAATTGCAGAAATTGAAGAAGTCTCAGGAAGCATTATCAGGTTCTATGTGATGATTGGTTGATGATGATGAGTTAATGTAAAGTTTTATTATCTCTCATATATTCTTGGGTGGAAGGAAGGGGCAAGTATGGAGAGTTCAAATATCTCTCGATATTGGAGGATTGTATCTTCCTCTTGGAGGTTTATCCCTCCCTTTACATTTGGAAGCTGTAGCTACCTTTGGAAGTCAATACTTCCCTTGAAAAACAACTATTGATTATTTCTCATATATTGTGCATGGTGTATTGTGGTGTATTGATGTAACTCTTATACTATTGTTCATTTCTCATTGGATATAGTTGAATGGTTTAAGTATAAGTTGAAAAAGGTTTTAAATTGTACTTGATACTGATTCACCCCCCTCCCAGTATCAACAATTGGTAATAGAGCATGTTGCCTTCAGAACAGTTTAACCATTGGAAGGAAAATCCCGAGCAGAGATGGATGACCATGAGCACATTTCAAATGGGATTCAAAAATTTGATGGAAGAAATTATGCATACTGGAGTGATAGAGTGAAAATGTACCTAACATCTTTGGGAGTAGACATTTGGTACTCAGTTGTAAATGGCTATGTAATCCCAAATAATGCTCCAACATATCCAAATGAGAAGAAGCTTATGAGTTGTAATTCAAAAGCCAGACATGTTATTCTAGCAGCATTGGCACCAACCATTGCTAGCAAAGTGATGGGATGCAGCACTGCTAAAGAGGTATGGGACAAACTCAAGAATATCTACGAAGCTGATCCAAAATTTAAGCAGGTCAAGCTTCAACGACATAGAGAAGAATTCAAAAATTTGAAGATGAATGAAAAGGAAGATATTGCAACCTATCTTCTTAGAGTTGATGAAGTTGTTAATTCTATCAGAGGATTAGGTGAAGAGCTCGATGAATCGTTAGCTATACAAAAAGTGTTGAGATCACTTCTCTTGAAGTATGATGCTAAGGTCTCCGCCATTGAAGAAACTAGGGACCTGACCAAAATAACCATGGATGAATTACATGAGACTCTTATGGCATATGAAATGAGAACATGTACAGAAAGTGACTAGACAAACAATGAAGCAGCCTTTAAAGCCATAAAGAAGACAAAATACAAGGATAATGACCTTAATGAAGAAATAAAAAATTTCGTAAGAAGGTTCCAGAAAGGAAGTGGAAGATACAAAGGTAAGTCTCCTCTCAAATGCTTTAATTGTGGTAGAATAGGACATATTGTTGAAAACCGTTACTATAAAAAGAGAAGTCTCAACAATAAAAAGAGATTCTATTCTAAGGATGATGACATCTCCTTAGATGAGAGTGATGAAGAAGATAATGATGGAGGAGAAGTCCTCTTCATAACCCAAGAAACCCATGATGATGATCATAAGAATTCTAAAGAAGAATAAATCATTTGTGAAGAAGATTCAGATGAAGAAACCAACCTTGATTCCTTTTGGGGATACAAAGACAATGCAGAGAGTGAACAAGAAGATGAGAATCTTGAAAAGTTGAAGCATGTTGAAACTGAAAATAGCAAGCTTAGAAACACAAACACAATACTAAAAGGTGAATTGAGTAGTTGTGAAGAAGAGAATTACAAGCTTGAAAAGACCATTAATAGCTTGAAGGAACAATTAGAAGATTATGAGAAATTGAAAGCAGAATTGGATCACACAAAAGGGGAGCTACTATTGACAACAAAAAAGTTGAAGAAGTTCGAAAAAAGCACTGAAAAATTAGATGAGATCCTTAGTAGTCAAAGATCTCCAAACAACAAGACATGACTAGGATACAATGAGAGTTTGAAGACAACAAAACAAGAGAAGGAAGTTGAAAATGATGAAACCAACACTCCAGAACAAGTTGAACAACAAGATAGAAAACCAGAATTCAGAAGGAATGAGACATCAAGAAGATCCTCTCCCATCAGGTATGAAAGCAATCATTATGAAGGAAACTACAAAAGAATAGATCGTGAACCCAGATGGACCACACCACAAAGAAGATCACTTATGCCCAGGTATCAAAATTTGTTTCTTGGACATTGTTATACTTGTGGAAATTTTGGACACAAGGCAATCAATTGTAGAATCAATGAAAGGAATAACTATGCAAGCTACATGAATGGTGAAAATAGTAGATATGAAAATGTTCGTAGACCTTTCAACAGAAATTATAATCCATTTGACCCATTAATGGATCAAAATATTGTATGTTGCAAGTGCAATAATCTTGGTCACAAAGGACTCGATTGTAGAGAGATGAAGGAAGATAATCATATGCCAAATGTCTACATACCAACTACAACATAGAAAAGGAAAGAAATTCCACACAATGAAAATTGTCGAATATAATTAGTTGCTAAAGAATGCAAAGAAGAAGATGAATGGTTCATAGACAATGTGTGCTCATCTCATATGACCGGAGATCAAAGAAAATTTGTCATCTTGAAGAAAAAGGGTGGAAATGTTGCATTTGGAGATGACTCATCTACCAAAATACTTGGAAAAGGAACTGTAAAGATTGGAAGTGAAAATGTAAAAGCAGGAAAAGTCCTATTGGTTGAAGATTTGAAGCATAATCTCCTCAGTGTCAGCAAAATGTGTGATCAAGGATGCACTCTTACGTTTGACTCCCGAAAATGTAAAATCAGAGAAAATAACTCAGGAAGATTGGTTGCAACTGAAACAAGAAGACCGAACAACATATACATCCTAGACATGAAGAAGAGAGAGAAGACAGAAGCCACACAAAAGGATTCCAAGGAAGAAAAAGTCCCAAAGACCAAAAATAAGGATGAAGTATTATTGAGTGCCACATGTTTAGGGGGATCAGCCCCAAAGAAGAAGGTTACCTTTTGCCATTAAACTCAGGGGGAGAAGCCATACCCTTTTCCATTGATGTCAAAGGGGGAGAGAAATTGGGATCATGATGATAGGGGGAGCATGATTGTTGCCATCAATGACAAAGGGGGAGATTGTTGGAAGATTGGTTGTTGTCATTGATGTCAACCCTAGTCATGGGTTTTGGACCGCAAGATTGATGAAGGTATTTGGACATGAAGGATAATTCACATGCAGATACAAAACCCATGGATGGATAGTATACATCATGTTGTTTTCGGTGGTATGTGGCATGCCAGGTGGATCCTCATGGTTGAGGAGAAATGAATTTTTGAAGATAACAAAGTGAATTGAAGAAGGAAGTACATGTAGGCCCTGAAGATAATTAAAGAAAAGAATTACAAAATAAGAAAGTGTCAGGTTGGCCCTAATGTTAAAAAGAAGTGACATAAATGGTATAAATAAAAATCATTATACATTCATTTTATACAAGTCGAATTTCAGAGGAAACAAGAAGAAAAGAAGGCTGGATTTCAAGGGAGGATGAAGTCTTTTGGTGATGTGTTCTAAGGTATGTTATTTTCAGGTCATCTTACCATTTTTGCTATAAATGTTTTTCTAGAATGATTTAGATGGTGAAATCGCTATGGTATTGAGAAGACATATCAAGGTACCTCTGGTAAACATTTCAGCTCTTTATTCGCTATAATTATGGAGATACACTCTATGGAAGATAGGGTTTGTGACCCTTCCTGAAGCTAGTCAATAAACAGGTGTTCCGGGTAAAACAATCATAACTTCTTCATCGAGAATCCAAATGAAGTGGGACAAATTTCATTGGAAAGAGTATGAACTGTAGTTTCTTGTGTGTGAGTTGAAGAATCAGATGTTAATTATTGAGCACGGGAAATTCTGTGCAAGTTCACTCTTCTGAATAGACCAGAATTGAATAAAGTCTACCATTCTTTCTATAACCTCTTTTTGGGGAGGATTCAAGGAGTGAAAATTGGAGGAGTTTCAGAGAATAAATTGAGTAATATTATCTATAGGATCAGAGTACTCCAAGAATTGAAGAATTGCAGAAATTGAAGAAGTCTCAGGAAGCATTATCAGGTTCTATGTGATGATTGGTTGATGGGGATAATTTAATGTAAAGTTTTATTATCTCTCATATATTCTTGGGTGGAAGGAAGGGGAAAGGATGGAGAGTTCAAATATCTCTTGATATTGGAGGATTGTATCTTCCTCTTGGAGGTTTATCCCTCCCTTTACATTTGGAAGCTGTAGCTACCTTTGGAAGTCATTACTTCCCTTGAAAAATAACTATTAATTATTTCTCATATATTGTGCATGGTGTATTGTGGTGTATTGATGTAACTCTCATACTATTGTTCATTTCTCATTGGATATAGTTGAATGGTTTAAGTATAAGTTGAAAAAGGTTTTAAATTGTACTTGATACTGATTCACCCACCTCTTAGTATCAACATACTCCGCATCTGGTGATGATCCCCTTGTGCTTGAAAGATTCACTGACTCATGCCTCCTCCCAAGGATGACCTGCATTCAAAGATAAACAAACAGAAAGCTACAAGCATGCTATTTCATATACAAATTAGGGTTAGATGTTAAAATGTTAAGACATAAACCATTAAAATCAATCAATACACCATGATTTGGGACAAGAAAAGTAATTCTTTTATTAATAACTCAATGATTATACCTTTACAACCAAAGCCGACTATTGCTCTACGAACCTGGTCTGGACTCCTCTTCACCAAGCTCCAAGTGAACATTTGTATGGCTTCTCCTCTCAACCTTATGATATCTTCTTAGGAAGTGAATGGGTTCTAATGGAGGAAGAAGGGCTAATTAGGGAATGCTGAGGCAATTCTCACAAAAGGGATGCAATTAAATTGGGAAAAGAGGGGATGTGAAACGGGCAAATTTTCACTGTTCTTATGTCTAGATGTGGAATGATACCCCAAAACCTCCTTTTATATGACAAAAGGATATTTATTTGGTTGGGTGATGGGATATAGGCGGTGGATTAGTTGGGAAACTACCCAATAGTCCGTAATCTCAACGAATTCCTTGCAACTTTTTATTTTTTGCAAATTTTGCAAGTATACACGGGTTGTAATGGTGCAACATGCATATGTACACAGGCTGTAGTGGTGCAACAAGCGTATGTATGTGGGTAGTATTGGTGCAGGGCGCGTACATATTCAATAAATTGGTTTTTTAGAAGAGCAACTCAATAGTGCTTTGGCAAAAAATGCAAGTAAGAGGGCCAAAGGCCAGGTATGCATGTGTAGAGAAATTTAGGGTTATAACAACAAGTACACCTGTAAATGTGAACAAACGACAATGTCATATGTCTAATAACTTGAGCATCGATAAAAATATAATACATGTTATAATTCAAATGTGCATTGTAAAATGAACAATGTAAATAGAGTGGTTGTTACATAGTCTTTGCACTCGATCCCTATGTTTAGATCATCCTCTTCACCACATGGGTAATGACTTAGACATGCTATATTTCTCTTTGATCTAGCTAGCCACCTAAGTATTAGGTCATATCACTAGCATATTTTCTTTTAAATGATTAGAATAAGGAATGCTTCTTATGTTTAAACATCTAAATTATTTCCTGTCACTATCCCATTTTCTTCTCTTTTCTTCATACAACACGACCCATGGTTGTGTTACTTCTGTGTTGTAATGATTTTTTTTATGGATGGCATCAAATTTTGAATTCATTATTGTATTCATGACATCAAAATTAATAGTATAGATCAAATATATATTATCAAGTTCCATGTAAACAATTAATCTGTAGAATTTTGACAAAAGATAAGTGACTTACTCTTTATCATGTGCATTTTTTTTCTCATTTGGAGTATCTCCCTTCCCTTTTGTCATCATCTCATTGGTTGTCCCAAATGTCGATGTTTTATGTTTCTCTACTCTTGATAGTTATTTCCTTATGATTAATAAAAACATACACTTTCATATAACAATTATCATAGAATAGCTATACATTGAAAATCTCAACTATAATATTGTGACGAAATGCCAAGATCTAGAAATATTAACCATGCACAGTAAACACAAGAACATAAGATTTTATCCTGTGAAACCGAACCTTCAGAGAAAACCCAAAAAAATTTCTATAGAATAATTCAATCCAAGAGATTACCATTACATCACCATCAATAGCCAAAATACCATACACAGAAGATCCTCCCCAAGGCTAGCATCACCAAGACCTAGTTCCTCAATAAGATGACCAAGAGAAACAAAGAATATCTTTACCAAGTGTGGCACACTCATCAATATAATAGAAACCCATAGATAACAAAATTACCAAAAATTGCAGTTCCAACTGCCTTGTGCGCACTGGAGAAGGAGTTGCCTGACTCTTCAAATTAAATGACCTAGTCCTATATTTATACTAATTTGGGCTCCTGTTTGGGGCCGACTTCTTATTCCAAGTCTTCAAATTTACTTTATTATTTCTGTATTTTAATGGTGGGGCTGAATTCTCTTCACGGGTCTTCAATTTCTTCCTGGGGCTTATGTAATGGTGTAGATGGGTCTATATGAGGGTGGGGGTGAGGGGAATAATAGAGAAAACACATAATGTGTTTCCAATATTATTCTGCCCACCCCCACCCTCACATATGAGGGTGGGAATGGAGTGAAATGTGTGGAATGAAGTCTTAGTAAGGTCAAAATATGTTTTCTCTAATACGACCCCCCACCCCCACTCTCAAGGGGTAATATTAGAGAAAAAAAGGGGGTTGACAGGGCTGAATATGACCCTGTCCATGTACAGGGACATGGTTGTATTCGACCCTATCAACCTCCTTTCAAAGTTTATGGGTTTATTTTCAATGTTGAATACAAAATTCCCCAATTAATTAAAATTTAATTTATTCTTGTATTTTGTGTTTTAGGAGGTGGATAGGGCCGAATTTGGCCCTGTCCATGTACAAATACAGGCCTGAAACTTGTACTTTCTTGTGAATAATGATTTCCTGAAGTTGAAAGTATTCAACACTCCCTCTCAACGAGGGTGGTATTCTCCATAATTGGATTTATTCTATCATAAAAAGGTTGTCTTCATGAGCCATGTTGATGTGCCATCTTCGCACATGCATTTCATCCCAGAATATGCATGTGATTGAATCGTGAGTCCATATACTCCTTGATAAGAGAAATACTATACCTGAGCCATTCAACACTAGCAAGGCCCCATGGATGAATGGATTGTTGGACTACTGAGGGGGGGGGGTGTGAATCAGTAATGATAAATTATACCAATTATTAATCCTTTTAACCACACAATATATTCTTTTACTTATTCAACCATGTTCATATGTTCATCATCAATATCTTACTATATCATAAGCATTAACATTCATTATTGAATAATAAACAATAACAAACACATCCACACAATGCACAATACACCAATATTTATGTGGAAACCCAATGCAAGAGAAAACCACATAATGCTTTTCTTATATGTCAAGAATTACATTCAAGGAAGCACCAACTTCCAATTCTCCAGCTACAATTGGAAGGAGGCTCAAATCCTCTAGTTTCTCAATCTAAAACCTAAGGGAAGCTCCAAATCCTATTGGCACAGGGGCAGACCCAGGGTTTAATGCTACAACAATGCACCAACAAAACCCTAACTACCGGCCCTTTCGGCAACACCTGCGAAGTAGATGAAGTCTCACTTGAGGTAGAGGCAGGGGTGGTTGCAGGACTCAGGTGTTTGCAACCTTAGCTGGGACACAGATCTGTGATTGTAATACTTAACATAGAACTTAGCAGTAAACCTTCATCAACATTTAATCAATATCTACTCTGCATATAAAACAGAGCATCACAACATTCACCCAAATCTAATGTATCTAAGTACTTAGGATAAGGAATTATATTAGATCTAGCAAATTCAAGCACCAAGCAAGTTCACAGAGGTCAGATCTAGCATCCAGATTCATCATAAGCACAAAGTATAAACATATCTATCTATCTATATCAAATCACTTTAGCAAGTAAAGACATAAACATATCAAGACATCGCAAAAACAAGGGCAACACAACATTTACGTGGTTCACCCCCACCCTGGGGCTATGTCCACCAAATCTTCTTATTTATTGTCTTCAGTCAATTAGTTACATGCACAGAGCCTCAAAACCTTACTCCGCATAGGACAAGAGATCTACGCAGCTCGCTAGATCCTCCTTCCTCGAGTAGATCTAAGTACACAGCCTTCCATAGCCTCTTACAATAACTTGCAATTAGCTCTACAAGTCTCACACAGTATGCACAGAGAACATACAAGCCACACTTGCACTTAGCACAACATCAAATAGATGCCTCTTTTCTTAATTTCTTACATCGCCTAGACATCTATTTATATATTACAAAATAGGCCTAAGCATGGGTAAACCCATGGGCCGACATTCCCATACTTGTTACATATTTCCAAATCCCAAAAAGGACCCAAAAAGGGGCTGAGATCCCACGATCTCTGCTTCATCTTGCGCTCCACCTTTGACAGGCTGTCGAAGTCCAAAATGGTCAAAATTGACCAAGGATCTCTCAAAACTTGGTTGAGGGCCAACATGCCCCCAACACTCACATGTGGCTCATCTTGAGTCACTCTGATATAGGAAGTTCTGCTTCGAATGCCTCGAGCTTGGCTTGAGCTTCTTTGACTTGTTGTTGTGATATGACCTCTTGTTTAGAAAACTCTTGGATTACTGCATCGTTCATAGGTCCTTCCAGGAACTGTTCAGATGCATTAACAACCTGGTCTAGTTCTGCTCCTCGACCTTCAACTTCTGTGAACAATTGGTAGGCCTTATCTTGCATGGATTGGAGTCTTTGAGTTACTTCCATAACTCTACTCTGAATAGCGTGAATCTACTGTTGGGCGATGCGTTTCTCTTGAGATCTCTTCATTCTTTCCACAACTGACAGGAGATTCAATTGTGCCTATATCGTTTCGGCTTGATACTTTACCTCTTGGAGTTGTGACTCTAGTACTCTTAATTCTAGACTCTCAGTGAGTCACTCGTATGTCAGGGAATCGCGATCACTCAACTTCTTACATTCCATACCAAGGGCCTTTAGTCTCTCAACTGCACTCCTGGAAGTTTCTTATCTTTGGTCCTTCACATCCTGTGGGGTCTCGGGCATTGCGTGTAGTTCTAAGTCTGTGATGCATTGATGTAGCTGCATAACTTGATCTTCAACCTTTATTTCGATGACTTTCACAAAGCGAAGTGCTCTGTTGACTGCTTCCTTTAATTTGAGTTGCTCGACGAGCAACTGTTCTTTTCCTTGCTGTATCTGTGCTTTTTCTTAGTAGAACTTCGCTTGGAGGGAAATATTTTCTTGTTCTGTAGCTTGGCACTGTTCTACAAGTACTCCTTGTACTTGATTCAAAGCCTGGGTGGCTTGTTCTATTTCCTCTCATGCTCATTGAAGGCGAGCTTCGACTGTATCAAATAATCGATCGAGTTGGGTTGGATCGTCTCCTAGATCTAGTGTTCCCAATGGTAGAGGCACATTGGAGACTGTGCGACTGGACTGTAGTGCCTGCTGGACCCCTTAGAGTTTGATTTCAATCCTATCATACATTGCTTCCTACTTGGCCACTTGTTTTTCTGCTATTTCCAGCGAAGCATCGTTCAGGGCTGGTATGAGGAAGTCGAAGTCATCAGAGGTGAGGAATACCTGCATCTTGGTCATGGAGGCTTTTGATTTCTTCCGGGAGGAAGGTTTCAGAGGAGAACCCTTCCTCTTCTTTAGGGGATCAATCTCTTATCCTTGCTTCTGTTCGACTTATTTTTCATATAACTCTTCGCCATCACCTCCTTTCTCTGGTGATATGGAAGCAGTCTTCATGGATGCACTGTCTAATCCTCTCAATGAGGGAGGCATTCTCCATAATTGGATTTATTCTATCATAAAAAGGTTGTCTTCATGAGCCATGTTGATGTGACATCTCCGCACATGCATTTCATCCCAGAATATGCATGTGATTGAATAGTGAGTCCATATACTCCTTGATAAGAGAAATACTATACCTGAGCCATTCACCACTAGCAAGGCCCCATGGATGAATGAATTTTTGGACTACTGAGGGGGGGGGGGGGATCGGTAATGATAAATTATACCAATTATTAATCCTTTTAACCACACAATATATTCTTTTACTTATTCAACCATGTTCATATGTTCATCATCAATATCTTACTATATCATAAGCATTAACATTCATCATTGAATAATAAACAATAACAAACACATCCACACAATGCACAATACACAAATATTTATGTGGAAACCCAATGCAAGAGAAAACCACATAATGCTTTTCTTATATGTCAAGAATTACATTCAAGGAAGCACCAACTTCCAATTCTCCAGCTACAATTGGAAGGAGGCTCAAATCCTCTAGTTTCTCAATCTAAAACCTAAGGGAAGCTCCAAATCCTGTTGGCACAGGGGCATACCCAGGGTTTAACGCTACAACAACGCACCAAAAAAACCCTAACTACCAGCCCTTTTGGCAACACCTGCGAAGTAGATGAAGTCTCACTTGAGGTAGAGGCAGGGGTGGTTGCAGGACTCAGGTGTCTGCAACCTTAGCTGGGACATAGATCTGTGATTGTAATACTTAACATAGAACTTAGCAATAAAACTTCATCAATATTTAATCAATATCTACTCTGCATATAAAAAAGAGCATCACAACATTCAACCAAATCTAATTTATCTAAGTACTTAGGATAAGGAATTATATTAGATCTAGCAGATTCAAGCACCAAGTAAGTTCATAGAGGTCAGATCTAGCATCCATATTCATCATAAGCACAAAGTATAAACATATCTATCTATCTATATCAAATCACTTTAGCAAGTAAAGACATAAACATATCAAGACATCACAAAAAGAAGGGCAACACAACATTTACGTGGTTCACCCCCACCCTGGGGCTATGTCCACCAAATCTTCTTCTTTATTGTCTTCAGTCAATTAGTTACATGCACAGAGCCTCAAAACCTTACTCCGCATAGGACAAGAGATCTACGCAGCTCGCTAGATCCTCCTTCCTCAAGTAGATATAAGTACATAGCCTTCCATAGCCTCTTACAATAACTTGCACTTAGCTCTACAAGTCTCACACAGTATGCACAGAGAACATACAAGCCACAATTGCACTTAGCACAACATCAAATAGATGCCTCTTTTCTTAATTTATTACATCGCCTAGACATATATTTATACATTACAAAATAGGCCTAAGCATGGGTAAACCCATGGGCCGAAATTCCCATACCTGTTACATATTTCCAAATACCAAAAAAGACCAAAAAAGTGGCTGAGATCCCGTGATCTCTTCTTCATCTTGTGCTCCACCTTCGACAGGCTGTCGAAGTCCAAAATGGTCAAACTTGACCAAGGATCTCTCAAAACTTGGTTGAGGGCCAACATGCCCCCAACACTCATCTGTGGCTCATCCCGAGTCACTTTGATATAGGAAGTTCTGCTTCGAATGCCTCGAGCTTGGCTCGAGCTGCTTTGACTTGTTGCTGTGATATGACCTCTTGTTTAGAAAACTCTTGGATTATTGCATCATTCATAGGTCCTTCCAGGAACTGTTCAGCTGCATTAACAACCTGGTCTAGCTCTGCTCCTCGACCTTCAACTCTTGTGAACAATTGGAAGGCCTTATCTTGCACAGATTGGAGTCTTTGAGTTACTTCCATAACTCTACTCTGAATAGCGTGAATCTACTGTTGGGCGATGCGTTGCTCTTGAGATCTCTTCATTCTTTCCACAACTGACAGGAGATTCAATTGTGCCTGTATCGTTTTGGCTTGATACTTCACCTCTTGGAGCTGTGACTCTAGTACTCTTAATTCTAGACTCTCAGTGAGTCGCTCGTATGTCAGGGCATTGCGATCACTCAACTTATTACATTCCATAGCAATGGCCTTTAGTCTCTAAACTGCACTCCTGGAAGTTTCTTATCTTTGGTCCTTCACATCCTATGGGGTCTTAGGCATTGCGTGTAGTTCTAAGTCTGTGATGCATTGCTGTAGCTGCATAACTTGATCTTTGACCTTTATTTCGACGACTTTCAAAGAGCGAAGTGCTCTGTTGACTGCTTCCTTTACTTTGAGTTGCTCGACGAGCAACTGTTCTTTTCCTTGCTGTATCTGTGCTTTTTCTTAGTAGAACTTCGCTTGGAGGGAAATATTTTCTTGTTTTGTAGCTTGGCGCTGTTCTACAAATACTCCTTGTACTTGGTCAAAGCCTGGGTGGCTTGTTTTGTTTCCTCTCATGCTCATTGAAGGAGAGCTTCGACTGTATCAACTAATCGATCGAGTTGGGTTGAATCGTCTCCTAGATCTAGTGTTCCCAATGGCAGAGGCACATTGGAGACTGTGCGACTAGACTATAGTGCCTGCTGGACCCCTTAGAGTTTGATTTCAATCCTATCATACATTGCTTCCTGCTTGGCCACTTGTTTTTCTGCTATTTCCAGCGAAGCATCATTCAGGGCTGCTATGAGGAAGTCGAAGTCATCAGAGGTGAGGACTACCTACATCTTGGTCATGGAGGATTTTGATTTCTTCTAGGAGGAAGGTTTCAGAGGAGAACCCTTCCTCTTCTTTAGGGGATCAATCTCTTATCCTTGCTTCTGTTCGACTTATTTTTCATATAACTCTTCGCCATCACCTCCTTTCTCTAGTGATATGGAAGCAGTCTTCATGGATGCACTGTCTAATCCTTGGACCTCTTCAGTATTCTTTGTCTTTCTAGGTTCAGGTGTATCTTGTGCAGTTTCTGGGCTGTCGATGTCAGATATATCTGCGGGGTTGGCGAGGATAAGGAGGTCAATGGACCATTCCTTAGTAATCTCCTCTGTTAGCTTGTAGTAGGAATGAAGTTGTTGCTTATGTTCATCGGCGCACACTGTAATATAAATGAAATGTCGATCTACGCTGAACTTCATCAAAGTATGGAATTGATGTAGAGTGTTCAAAGTCAGGTGAGGCTCAGACTAGATGGCTCTCTTTAGTTGATTGTAGTAGGTATGAAAAACAACATTTGACTCCCATTGTTTGTTCATATCGCTAGAATAAGAAAGTGTACTGAACTTTGTGGCCAGCGGCTCAAATGGCTCAATGTTGGGGAAGGTTGCACCTTCCGACAACTCCTAGGCGATGAATGCGATAAGGATCAAAAGCCAACTAAAATAGAATTCGTAACCTTGATCTTGTGCTTCTTTGCAATATAGTTCCAATTGATTCCCAAGGTACTTTTCCCAGTTCATCTGTAGGCCTTCCGTGCACTTCCCTATGAGGTCAAATACAAATCTAGTGACTTGGGTGGGTCGGTTCTTTCTTACTAAATTCCTTGCAATCAATTGACAAGCGAGGCAGACTGCACCTCTCTAGATAGAAGCTACCTTGTAGCCTCACCTCCCCTTCTCGACATCGTCGTAGGTGTCCTTGATCCTTTGTGCTAGAGCGCGATCCATGGCTTTTCCTGGATAAAAATGATATGGATCAGGTCCCTCCATACTCAACCTTGTGATCCGATTGATCAGTGTCAGATCAACTGTGATACAATGGTCTAGCCACAAATAGCCGCCATGGTAACAAGAAAGCAACAACTTGACATAGGCATTCACCTCCTGGTGTATTTCGAAGTGTGGGATCTTCATGATGTTCAACAAAGTGGATTGTGTGAGGTTATGGGTCCACGTCTATGGGATTATCTTTGAATTCTTCCCCTTCATTCTGGTCAGGTACTTATGTGGGGAAAGCATGTTATAGACTTTTTGGTCACCGAGGTTGAAGTCATTAAACTTCAATGCTGTAATATAGTCTTGGTCTGCTTGAAATGTGTAGATCCCCTTCGGGAGGTTCACAGTGACCAAGGTGTACTCGAAATATATGGGCACACTATCTTGATTTACTGTGTCGCTCAAAGGTGGTATGTAGGTGGGTAATATAGTCAAGATCAATTTGGCATTCACTAGATCATCCCTATGCTTCGTTCTCTTTTCATTTGATGGCTAGGATGGTTCGGCTCTGTGAGTAGTTGATGGAGAGGCTTGCAGTCCTCTCGTAGATGATGTTTGTACCCCTGTAGACATCAACATGACTCATTCAGTCATGAGGTCGATCATAACTTCTTTGAAAACTCTCTCTGCTACATTGAAATCATTCGACATACATGCTCGGGGTTGGAAATCTTTGGGTTCAAGGAGTAACTTAGACACTGCAATAGGGTAGAAGGAAATATAGCACAATGATCACTATATAAAATCAACAAGTCTGCAGGCTCAAATTCACGATTAGAAAAAGTGTTCTCAGTGCATTGCGTGATGGTATAAATAGGTAACTCGGAAATGAGTCGCTTGCAATGGGTATGAAGCCTTCCTGAACTCTGTTCTATCCATTATGGCATGGTCCCAATGGTCTGATGGCGAGATGTCTAGTCATAAATTCCTTTATACTCGTTCTGAGCATTGGTCTAATGGGTATAATGTCTCCAACGACTATATTGCTTCACCATGGCGAAGTGCCATGTGTCGCTGTGCTGATATCTCGACGAAGCTCCAATTTTGCAAATTTTCCTTCTGCAAGGTTCCTTCTGGATCTATCTACAACTTTTCGATCTTAGCTCCCTTCTTACTTAGTTTTCTAGCCTTCTTTCCAGTGAGCTTTGTCTCAGTATTCCTTTTCCCATTCTGATTCTTATCTTCTTTTGACATAGTGACTTCGCACTATTGAGATTCTTTCCGAGGATTCAAGGGTAATACTTCTTTTTTATCTAAGATAGGTATTTCAGTCTTCTATGGCTCCTCTAGTGTTCTTTCAACTTTGATATCTACGTCACTGTTGTTAAATAGTTGTGATCTATTCTCATGTTCTTCAATAAAGTGTGAGATCCTTTTAGTTATAAAATATTTTATCTCTTGCTTCTTCTGTGAGTCTAAGACTTCTTCTTCCTTCCTTCTGGCTTGATATCTTTCAATCCAAGATCTTCCTAGTAACATGGTAAATGGAGTGCTATCCTCAATAAATTTAATGATCTCAAAATCTTCTTCTGTCGAAGTTCCATTGACATTCATAGGTATTTGAGCGAGCTTCCCACATAGGGTTATCAGTTTTCCTCTGAATAATCCTATTCCTCCCAGTGAAGGAACTATAACATGCTTTCCTAAAAGTTCCCAGGTTCTTTATATCATAACATTCACCTGTGTTTCCTCATCCAGAACACAGTCAACATCGAAGTCTCCTAATCTTGCGTCAATGCATTCTTTTTCTTTGAAGATCTCTGATAATCTGACATGTTGGTGGTCATTCAGGGTTTCTCTCATCTGTAGCAATACTTTCTCTGATTCTTTCTGGGATTCTTCCATAATCTTAGTTTCAGGATCTGCCTTAGGGTTTTATTGGTTTAGATTCATTCTTTCAACTTTAGCAATCATTCTAGGGCAATCGAATACTTCATGGTCCATACCTTTACGACAGAGACAACTAGGTCTTCTCCCAGGGAATTCCTTAGCAAGCTTTCCTAGTTTTCTGCAATTGTAACATAGGGTTAATCCTCTCTTTATTTTAACTGATCCCAAACCCTTTTTGCACTGCGTGCTAGGATTGTAGTGGCTAACCTACAAAAAATTCTTTCTAGGATCCTGCATCCATTTGTTAGTCCAAATATTCTTTCTATGCATAGGTATAACATATCTTTCACTATTCTTATTAGATCTACTGATGTCAAACCTTCTTTCATCTACTAGTACCCTAGTTTTCGAGCTAGGACAAAATCTATCAAACATACCTAGATCCATACTTTTGAAACAAAAATTTCTACTTATCTTACTTCTACAAAGCACAAAACCTTAAGATCTAGAACTTTTCACTATTCTTACCTTTATCAGAGCACAAAGCTTGCAGATCTTACCTCTTTTCTTCAGATATGATCTCTTTTCTTGGCATAGATCTTTACAATTCAAGCAGAATGCTATGCACTAGGGAAACAGATCCACACACTAAGCTTTCTCAGTTTTAGGTCGAATATTTGCACAAAGCTTCTTCTTCCTCAGTTCCCAACAATCACAGTTTCAGGTCCCAACAACAAAACCGTTTGTTGGCACAGGGGCAGACCCAGGGTTCAATGCTACAACAATGCACCAACAAAACCCTAACTACCGACCCTTTCGACAACACCTATGAAGCATATGAAGTCTCACCCGAGGTAGAGGCAGGGGTGGTTGGAGGACTCAGGTGTCTGCAACCTTAGTTGGGGCACAAATATGTGATTGTAGTACTTAACAGAGCACTTAACAATAAACCTTCATCAATATCTAACCAATATCTACTTCGTAGATATAACAAAGAATTACAACGTTCACCTAGATATAATGTATCTAAGCACTTAGCATAAGGAATTAGATTAGATCTAGCAGATTCAAGCACTAAGCAAGTTCACAGAGGTCAGATCTAGCATTCTGATTCATCATAAGCACAAAGTATAAACAAATCTATCTATCTATATCAAAGCACTTTATCAAGTAAAGACATAAACATATCAAAACATCGCACAAAGCAGGACAACACAACATGTACATGGTTCACCCCCACCCTGGGGATATGTCCACCAACTCTTCTTCTTTATTGTCTTTAGTCAATAAGTTACATGCATAGAGCCTCAAAACCTTACTTTGCATAGGACAGGAGATCTACGCAGCTCGCTAGATCCTCCTTCCCCAAGTAGATCTAAGTACACAACCTTCCACAACCTCTTACAATGACTTTCACTTAGCTCTGCAAGTCTCACACAGTATGCACGGAGCACTTACAAGCCACACTTGCACTTAGCACAACATCATATAGATGCCTCTTTTCTTATTTTCTTGCATCTCCTAGACATCTATTTATATAATACAAAATAGGCCTAAGCATGGGTAAACCCATGGGTCAACATTCCCATACCTGTTACATATTTCCAAATCCCAAAAGGACCCAAAAAGGGCCCGAGATCCCGCAATATATGCTTTGTCTTGCGCTCTACCTTCAACAGGTTGTGTTGGCAGCCAATTCGCATTTTCCACTGTCTTATAAGGTGCCTACACCAATGTTTTGCAAACATCTATTTTTCGTCGCAGTTCTCAAATAAACGACACTTTTATTTTTGCGACATTTGCTCATTTACCTTCGTTTTTGTTTTCACGACTGTAAGCATGAAAACTTGGTCTTTCGAAGTTGCATTAAAATCATTATTTGAATTGTCGTTATCCTTCTTGTCGATATGCCTATTGCGCGTGCATTTTTATACAGTTTGCAAAACTCTTTTGATCTGCACTCATTTGGCATTCTTTGATTGATCATGTAGTTTCGTTTAATGAGTGATTAAGTTTGTGATTCATTGGCGATTGGATTTATTTGTATGATTTACTTGACCATTGGTCCCATGAAAATATATAGGTGTTATGGGTAAACCCTTGATGTATTTCATTTGATATAACACCTAGTTTCAAAACGCATTGGTACCTCGTTTAAACTCTTGATATGAATTGATACATCGCATGTGATATAGTCAAAACATTGGTATTGGTTTCGA
>JASDQU010739993.1:260715-273960 GCA_032191745.1 Picea mariana
TTGGAATGGTTCAATTCGATTGTATTTTCATATAAGAACTTCAACAAGTAATAACTGTATAATATTAACATTCATGTATACATTCCTACTTTGGATGACTAGTGTTGGCACAGGGGCAGACCTAGGGTTCAACACTACAACATCGCACCAACAAAACCCTAACTACCGTCCCTTTCGGCAACACCTGCAAAGCAGATGAAGTCTCACCCGAGGTAGAGGCAGGGGTGGTTGCAGGACTCAAGTGTCTACAACCTTAGCTAGGGCATAGATCTGTGATTATAATACCTAACAGAGCACTTAGCATCAACATTTCATCAATATTCAACCAATAACTACTACGCAGATAGAACAAAGCATCTCGTCATTCACTCATATCTGATGTATTTAAGCACTCTATCATACACAT
This sequence comes from Picea mariana, assembly GCA_032191745.1. NCBI lineage: Eukaryota > Viridiplantae > Streptophyta > Pinopsida > Pinales > Pinaceae > Picea > Picea mariana. The sequence continues at coordinate 261,122 of JASDQU010739993.1, forward strand.
TCAAGTTATATCTAGCAGATCGAGCACTAAGCACCTTCATATAGTTCAGATCTAACATTCTTACACATCGTTAGCACAAAGCATAAGCAAATTTACCTATCTCTATCAAAGAACTTAGCTACAGAATGTATAAACATATCACGACAAAGCACAAAGCAAGACAACACAGTATTTACGTGGTTCACCCCCACCCTAGGGCTATGTCCACCAACTCTTCTTCTTTATTGTCTTCAATCAATCGGTTACAAGCACAGAGCCTCAAAACCCTACTTCGCATGGGACATGAAATCTGCACACCTCGCTAGATTCTTCTTCCTTGCGTTGTAGCACAAAGCCTTCTCAGTCTCTTACAATGAATTGCACTTAGCTCTTCAAGTCTCATACAATATGCACAAAGCCTTAAAAATATTGATCACATAGATCCCACTCTTAGCACTTAGCCAACTTGCACAACAATTGTGCACTATTCCACTACTTCTTACATTACCTAGCCTTCTATTTATACATACAAAATAGGCCTAAACATGGGTAAACCCATGGGATGACATCCCATTCTCGTTACATATTCCCAAATCCCAAAAAGGACCCAAGATCCCGCAATCTCTGCTTCGTCTTGTGCTCTGTCTTCGACAGGCTATTGAAGTCCCAAAATAGGTCAAACTTGACCAGAGCCCTCAAAACTTGGTCAAGGGCCAACAAGCCTCCAACACTCACCTGTGACTCATCCTGACTCACTTTGATGTAGGAAGTTATGATTTGAACGCTTCGAGCTTGGCTCGAACTGCTTCAACTTGCTGCTGTGCTACAAGCTCTTGTTCAACAAACTCTTGAATGACTACATCATTCACAGGTCCTTCCAGGCACCGTTCTGCTGCGGTGCTAACCTGCTCTAGTTCTGCTCCTTAGCCTTATACCTCTGTAAACAACTGATAGGCCTTATCTTTCACAGGTTGGAGTTTCTAAGTTATCTCCATAACTCTTCTCTGGATAGTATGGATTTTCTATTGAGAGGTTTGTTGTTCTTGGGATATTTTCATTCTCTCCACATCTGTCAGGGATTTCATTTGTGCCTATAGTTTTTCTATGTGCTGCTTCGCTTTCTGGAGACACGACTCCAGTGCCTGCAACTTTGGGTTCTCGGTGAGTTTCTCATATGTCTGGGCATTGTGATTAGAAAATTGCTTGCATTCTAAGGTAAGGGCCTTTAGTCTTTCAACTGTTCTCCTGGAAGTTGATTCTCTTTGGTCCTTTACTTCCTGTGGGGTTTCGGGCACAGTGTGTATTTATAGGTCTGCGATGCGTTGTTGTAGCTGTTGGATCATGTCTTCAAGTTGTGCTACTTGCTTCGTGACTTGATCCCCTGTCTTTATTTCTACAATAGTCACAGAGCACAGTGCTCTATTGACCACTTCCTTCACTTCGAGTTGCTCGACGAGCATCTATTCCTTGCCTTGTTGTAGCTGTGCCTTTTCTTCATCGAAATTCACTTGGAGAGAACTCTTTTCCTGTTCGGCATCTTGACGCCATTCAATAAGTACTCCTTGTACTTGTACCAAATCCTAGGTGGCTTACACTGTTTCCTCTTGTGCTCATCGAAGGTGAGATTTGACTGTATCAACGAGCCGGTGGAGTTGAACTGGCTCATCTCTTGGTTCTAGTGTTCCCAATGACAGAGGCATAGTGGGGACTATGTGGCTGGACTGTAGTGCCTGCTACACCCCTTGTAGCTTGACCTCAATTCTATTGTAAATCTCCTACTGCTTAGCTTCTTACTTCTTTGCTATCTCCAATGAAGCATCATTCAGGGATGCTATGATGAAATTGAAATCATCAGAGGTGAGGATAGTCTACATCTTAGTTATAGGGGCTTTTGATCTCTTCTGGGAGGAAGGTTTCGGAGGAGAAACCTTCCTTTTCTTCGAGGGGTCCTCCTCGTCTCTAGGCAGTGTTACTTCGCCTTTCTTCTATTCAGTTTCTATGCCATCTATCTCTTTTCCATCACCCCCTTGCTCTGGTGATATGGAAGTAGTCTTCACCGAGTCACTTCTTAAATCTTGTACTTCTTCAGTCTTCTTTGTCTTGCTAGGTCCGGGTGTATCCTGCGCAACTTCTAGGCTATCGATATTGAATATATCTGCAGGGTTTGCTGGATGAGGAGGTCAACAGACCATTCCTTAGTAATCTCCTCTAAGTCCTCCTCCATCAACTTGTAATAGGACTGAAATTATTGCTTGTTCTTGTCAGCTCGTGTTGTGATATAAATGAAATGTCGATCCACGCTGAACTTCATCAAAGGCCTGAATCAATGTAAATTGTTCATCGTCATGTGAGGCTCAGACTGTATGGATATCTTTAGCTAGTTGTAGTATGTATGGAACATGGAATTTGACTGCCATTGCTTATTCATGTCACTTGAGTACCATAATGTACTAAACTTCTTGGCCAATGGTTCAAATGGCTCGATGTCCGGGAAGGCCACACCTTCCGGCATCTCCCAGGCAATGAAATCGATTAGGATCAATAGATAGCTGAAATGAAATTCATACCCTTGATCCTGGGCTATTCTGCAGTCGAGTTCTAATTGGTTCACCAGGTACTTCACCCAATTCATTTGTAGGCCCTCCACGCACTTCCCTGTGAGGTCGACTACAAAACCAGTCACTTGGGTGGGTCGATTCTTGCATACTAACTTCCCTGCAATCATCTGACAGGCGAGGTGCACTGCACCATTCTCAATAGAGGCTGCATTGTATCCTCACGTGCCCTTCTCAACATCTCCATAAGTGTCCTTGATCCTTTGTGCGAGAGCGTGGTCCATGGATTTTCTAGGATAGAAATCGTGTGGGTCGGGTCCTTGCATACTCAAACCCGTGATCCGATTGATCAAGGTAAGATCAACTGTGATACAATGGTTTAGCCACAAATATCCACCATGGTAACAAGACAACAACATCTTGACACATGCATTCACCTCTTGGTGTCTTTTGAAGTGGGGAATTTTCATGACGTTGAGTAGTGTGGATTGCGCGAGGTTATGGGTCAATGATTAGGGAATTACCTTTGAGTTTTTCCCTTTTGTTATAGTTAGATACTTGTGTGGGGCCAACATGTTGTAGACTTTGTGATATCCAAGGTTGAATTCACTAAACTTCAACGTGTTGCGATCTTATCTTGGTTTGCTTGCACTGCGCGTATCCCCTTCAGGAGGTACGTAGTGACCAAGGCGTACTCAAAATATCTTGGTACATTGTCGTTGTTTATAGCACCACTCAGAGGTGGTATATAGGTAGGTAAGATGGTCAGAATCAGTTTAGCATTCATTAAGTCATCCCTGTGCTTAGTTCCCTTCTCATCGGACAACCGGGATGGTCCTGTTCCGCGAGTAGTCGATGGCGATGCTTGAACTGTTCTCGTAGATGAAGCCTATACACCTACAAATAATTCTCTCCCTGACATGAGTCTTTCAGTCATCAGGTCGAGGAGTACTTCCGTCACTGATTCTTCGTCTGTGGTGAGCTCCCCGGACATACGTACTCGGGATCAAAATTCTCGGTTCAGAGGGTAACTTAGATGTTGCAATAGAATAGACAAAAAGAGTATGATGATTACTGTGTGAAAACAACTTAGTCTGCGGGCTCAAATTCTCAGTTGGAAAAAGTGTTCTTGTTGCTTGGCGCGACGGGATAAATAGGTAACTCGTCAATGAGTCACTTGAAACTGGTATGAGGCCTTCATTAACTCTGTTCGATCCATTATGGCACGGTCCAATGGGTGGAAAACCATAAATTCCTTTTTACCCATTCGAAGCATCGCTCGAATGGTTATAATGTCCCCAATGACTATATTTCTTTGCCATGGCGAAGTACCATGTGTCGCTATTTTGATATCCCGACGAAGCTCCAATTTTGCAAATTTTCCTTCTGTGAGGTTCCCTCTGGAGCCTTCTGCAACTTATCGATCTTGGCTCTTTTCTTAATTAACTTTCTATCCTTCTTCCCAGTGAGCTTCGTCTCGGTATTCCTTTTTCCATTCTGATTTTTGTCTTCTTTTGACATAGTCACTTCGCGTTGTTGAGATTCTTCCCTAGGGTTCCAGGATAATGCTTCTTCTTTGTCTGGGATAAGTATTTCAATATTTTGTGGATTCTCTAGTGTTCTTGCAACTTCGACACCTGGGTCTCTAATGTTAAATAGCTTTGATTTTTTCTCCTGTTCTTCAATCAAGTGTGCGATCCTTCTAGTCATGAAATATTTTAACTCTTGTTTCTTCTGTTCCAAAACTTCTTCTTCTTCCTTTCGTCTGGCTTGATCTCTGTCAATCCAAGATTTTCCTAGTAACATAGTAAATGGGGCGCTGTTCTCGGTAAATTTAATAATCTCAAAATCTTCTTTTGTCGAAGTTCCATTAACAGTCATAGGTATCGGAGCGAGCCTTCCACATAGTTTTATCAACTTTCCTCTGAATAACCCTATTCCTCCTAATGAAGGGATCATAGCAGGCTTCCCTATAGCTTCCCAAGTTCTCTCTGTCATGATATTCACCTGTGTTTCCTTATCTAGAACACAGTCAATGTCAAAGTCTCCTATTTTTTCTTCAATGCATTCTTTTTCCTTGAAGATCTCTGATAATCATACATGTCGGTGGTCATTCATGGTTTCTTTCATTTGTAGCAATACTTTCCCTGATTCTTTCTAGGGTTCTGCTATTTCTGGATCTTCCTTAGGGTTTTCTTGATTCAGATTCATTCCTTCTAGATTAGAAATCATTCTAGGGCAATCCAACATTTCATGGTCCATAGCTTTACAACAAAGACAACCAGGTCTTCTCCTAGGGAATTCCTTAGGAAGATTCCTAGGTTTTCTGCAACTATAACAGAGGGTTAATCCTATCTTTCTTTTAAATGATCCCCAACTTTTCCTGTACTGGACGCTAGGCTCATAAGAGCTAACCTACAAAAAAATATTTCTAGGATCCTGCATCCATTTGTTAGTCCAAACATTCTTTCTATGCATAGGTATAACAAATATTTCACTATTCTTATCATATCTACTCATATAAAATCTTCTTTCATCTATTAATACCCTAGTTTTCAAGCTAGGATAGAATCTATCAAACATACCTAGATCCATACTGTCGAAACAAAAATTTTCACTTATCTTACTTCTACATAGCACAAAGCTTCCAGATCTAATACTTTTCACTATTCTTACCTTTATCAAAGCACAAAGCATTCATATCTTACCTCTTTTCTTCAAACTAGACTTCTTTTCTTTAGCACATAGCTTCACAAATCAAGTAGAGTACTGCGCACTAGAGAGACAGATCTATGCACTGAGCTTTTATAACTTTAGGTCAGATATTTGCACAAAGCTTCTTCTTTCTCAGTTCCAAACATTCACAGTTTTGGTCCTGACAACAGAACCATTTGTTGGCACAGGGGCAGACCCAGGGTTCAACGCTACAACAACGCACCAACAAAACCCTAACTACCAGCCCTTTCAACAACACCTGCGAAGCAGATGAAGTCTCACCCGAGGTAGAGGCGGGGGTGGTTGCAGTAATCAAGTGTCTACAACCTTAGTTGGGACACAGATCTATGATTATAATACCTAACAAAGCACTTAGCATCAACAATTCATCAATATTCAACCAATAACTACTGCGCAGATAGAACAAAGCATCGCATCATTCACTCAGATCTGATGTATTTAAGCATTCTATCATACACATGCATGTTATATCTAGCAGATCGAGCACTAAGCACCTTCATGTAGGTCATATCTAACATTCTTACACATCATTAGCACAAAGCATAAACAGATTTACCTATATCTATCAAAGCACTTAGCTAGAGAATGTATAAACATATCACGACAAAGCACAAACCAAGACAACACAATATTTATGTGGTTCACCCCCACCCTGGGGCTACATCCACCAACTCTTCTTATTTATTGTCATCAGTCAATCGGTTACAAGCACAGAGCCTCAACACCCTACTTCGCTTGGGACAAGAGATCTTCACACCTCGCTAGATTCTCCTTCCTTGCGTTGCAGCACGAAGCCTTCACAGTCTCTTACAATGACTTGCACTTAGCTCTACAAGTCTCATACAGTATGCACAAAGCCTTACAAATCTTGATCACACAGATCCCACTCTTAGCACTTAGCCAACTTGCTCAACACTTGCGCACTATTCCACTACTTCTTACATTGCCTAGCCTTCTATTTATACATACAAAATAGGCCTAAACATGGTTAAACCCATAGGTCGACATCTCGTTCCCGTTACATATTCCTAAATCCCAAAAAGGGGCCAAGATCCCGTGATCTCTGCTTCATCTTGCACTCCATCTTCGACAGGCTGTCGAAGTCCCAAAATTGGTCAAACTTGACCATATCCCTCAAAACTTGGTCAAGGGCCAACAACTAGCTCTTGAATAATAAAGGTAAGAAAAAGGTCGATATTTAGTATTCTAGTATTCCATCCACTAAGAAAGGTAAGAAAAATGTCTCTAGTATTCCATCCACTAAGAAAGGTAAGAAAAAGGTCAATGAGGAGGATGTGGTTATTGGGAACAAGTGTCACAAGGTGTGCATATGTGAGTACATGTCCTTATAAAGAGTCCCACATCGTCAATGAACTAGGGTCCTTTGGCATGAGCTATCATAGTGTCATATCCACAATGATAAATTCTATAATGAAGAAAATTATAACATGGGTACTCAATCATACATTAYATCCTTTAGGTAAGATCCATAATATTTGGAGATCCAATATTCGAGGTGTTTTTTCTTTATCCATAAGCCAAATGGAGGAAACCTTCTTAATGTAAAAGGATGACCAAGTTGAGGGTTTACCTAAGCGAAAGAGATTCTTAAAGGGGGTGAACTTCCCATGAGAGGAGGATCCTTTAAGGATGTTGATATGTTATATCTACATGTTGCAACCTATTGGCACAGGGGTAGACCCAAGGTTCAATGCTACAACAACACACCAACAAAACCCTATCTACCGGCCCTTTCGGCAACACCTGCGAAGTAGATGAAGTCTCACTTGAGGTAGAGGCAGGGGTGGTTTCAAAACTCTAGTGTCTACAACCTTAGTTGGGACACAGATCTGTGATTGTAACACCTTACATAGCACTTAGCAGTTATATTTAAGTAGTATTCAATCTTTGTCTACAACGCAAATAAACCCTAATTACAACACAACGCAGTATTCAACCGATTCAATAGATCAAGCACCAAGCATACAAATAGAGATCAAATCTAGCATTCATTCACATTATTCAACATCAATAGATCTACCTATCATTCATCTTTATCAAAGCACTAAGCAAGTAAATACAACAAATTAACGCATCGCACAAAGCATTCATAACACAGGATGTACGTGGTTCACCCCCACCCTGGGGCTACGTCCACCGACTCTTCGTCTTCTTTATTATCTTTATTCAACCTTCTTACATGCACAGATCCTTCAGATCACCTTTGCAGAGGACAGAATATCTGCGCACTCTTCGCTAGATCCTCCTTCCCCAAGCTAGGTTACAACATAAATCCTACATACAGTCCCTTACATCCACTTGCACTCAGCCTTGCAGACATACACAAAGCACTTACAATTGTTACTTGCACTTAGCACCACCTGCAACTAAATTTTCATTCACACTTAGCCATTCATACTCACTTAGCACTTAGCACACCGACCTACTAGGTATACTTCTTACATCACCTAGCTACTTATTTATACATTACAAAATCGGGCCTAAACATGGGTAAACCCATGGGCCGACATACCCATGCCCATTACATAATCCCAAATCCAAAAAATCCCTAAAAGGAGGTTTAGATCCTGTGATATCCGCTTCATCTTGCGCTCCACCTTCAACAGCCTGTCGAAGTCCCAAAAATAGGTCCAACATGACCAAGGATCCTCAAAACTTGGTTAAGGGCCAACAAGCCCCCAACACTCACCTGTGACTTGTCCCGAGTCACTTTGATCTGGATAATTCTTCCTCAAAAACCTCAATCTTGGCTCGAGTTTCTTCAACTTGTTGTTGTGGCACGACCTCGTGTTCAATGAACTCCTCGATAACAACTTTGTTGACAGGTCCCTCTAGGCGTTGTTCTGCTGCAGTGACGACTTGCTCTAGTTATACTCCTTGGCCTTCGATCTCTATGAATAGATGTCAAGCCTCATCCTGTATAGGTTGGAGCCTCTAAGTCACTTCCATTACTCTGATCTGAATGGCATGGACCTGCTGTTGAGCACTGCGCTATTCTTGGGATCACTTCATTCTTTCAACAACTAACAGGGGCTTCAACTGTGCCTATATTGTTTCTTCTTGATACTTCGCCTCTTGGAGCTGTGACTCTAGTGTATTTAGTTCTATATTCTTAATGAGTTTCTCGTAATTCTAGGCATTGTGATCACTTGGTTTCTTGCATTCCATGGCAAGGGAATTTATTCTCTTAATTGTGCCTCGAGCAGTTGCATCTCTTTGATCCCTCACATCCTGCGGAGTGTCGGGCACTGCGCAGAGCTCTAAGTCTACTATTATTTGCTGTATCTACTAGATAGCTTCCACGATATTCTCTACTTCATGCTCAACTCGGTCTTATACCTTTGGATCCAATCCCATCACAGAGCGGAGTGCTCTATTGACTGCTTCTTTTACTTCGAGCTGCTCTGCGAGCAACTGTTCCTTTTCTTGTTGAATCTGTGCTTTCTCCTTTTCAAACTTCACCTGGAGAGAAACTTTCTCCTGCTCTGCAAGTTAACATTGTTCTATGAGTACTTCTTTCACTTTCTTCAAGGCCTGGGTTGCTTGTTCAGTTTATTCTTGTGCGCGATGAAGGTGAGCTTCAGTCACATGAACTAGTCGGTGGAGTTGGGCTGGCTCATCTCCCAACTCTGGTTCTCTCAATTGTAGGGGTGCAATGGACACTGTGTGACTGGAATAAAGGGCCTACTGTACCCCTCGGAGTTTGACCTCGATTATGTTGTACATCTCCTCTTGCTTGGCTTCTTGTTTCTACAAGATTTCCTATGAGGCATTGTTTACAGCTGTGATGATGAAGTCAAAATCATCGACAGTGAGAACAGTCTTCATCTTGGTCACGGTGGCTCTGGATTTCTTCTGGGAAGAGGTTTTTGGGGGAGAAACCTTCCTCTTCTTCAAAGGATCGGACTCATGTATAGCAGTGTTTCTTCACCTTGCTTCTACTCATCTTATTTTCCGTTGATCTCTTCTACCTCGTCATCACCCCCTCGGTCAGGTGATGCTAAATCAGTCTTTTCTGAGGCGTTGCTTAAGTCTTGGACTTCTTCGGTTTTCTTCCTTATGCTGGTTTTGGGTGTGTCATGTTCTATGTGAGTGGCCTTTGGGCTGTCAAGTTTAGGATCAGACATCTCTGTAGGGTCAGCGAGGATAAGGAAGTTGACTGACCATTCCTTAGTTATCTCCTTGAGGTCCTCTTTGGTGAGCTTGTAGTATGACAGAAGATCCTCCTTATGTTCATATGCCTGCGCACTAATATAGATGAAGTGCCGATCTACGCAAAACTTCATGAGGGGTCAGAAGCGTTGTAGGGTGTTCGACGTCATGCAAGGTTTGGCTTTGATAGCCCTCTTTAGCTTGAGGTAGTATGTGTGAAAGACAGTATTCAACTGCCACTGTTTCCCCATATTGCTCGAGTACCGGAGCATGGTGAAATTCACAGCAAGCGGCTCAAACGACTCGATGTCCAGGAAGGTCGCACCTTCCGGCATCTCCCAAGAAACAAACATGATGAGGATCAGGAGCCAGCTAAAGTGGAACTCATAGCCCTGATCCTGTGCTTCACAATAGTCTAATTCTAGTTGATTCACTAGGTACTTCGCCCAGTTCATCTATATGCCTTCCACGCATTTCCCCGTGAGGTCAACGACAAAGCCTGTGACCTGCATGGGTCTGTTCTTTCGTACTATCTTCCCTGCAATTAATTGACATGCTAGTTTCACTATGCCATTTTGGATGGAGGCTACCTTGTAGCCTCATGTCCCCTTCTCAACATCGTCATATGTATCCTTGATCTTCTATGCTAACGCGCGATCTGTGGCTTTCCTTGGATAGAAATCCTACGGATCAGGTCCTTGCATACTCAATCTGGTGATCCTATGGATCAAAGTTCGATTGAATGTGATGTGATGGTCTAGCCATAAGTAGCCGCCATGGTAAAATGAAAGTAGGAGCTTGACACAGGCGTTAACTTCCTGGTGCCTTCTAAAGTGTGGGATTTTCATTACGTTCAACAGGGTGGACTGCGCAAGGTTCATCATCCATGGCTGGGGGATTATTTTCGAGTTCTTCCCCTTCATCCTGGTCAAGTATTTATATGGGGCGAGTGTACTATGGTTCTTGCAGTCCCCTAAGTTGAGGTCGATGAACTTCAACACTGTGATCTTGTCCTTCCGTGCTTGAAATGCACATATCCCCTTTGGGAGGTACGCAGTAACCATGGTGTACTCAAAATATCTCGGTACACTATCATGACTCACCACGTCGGCTAGAGGTGGGATGTAAACAGAACCTTTTGTTGGCAAAAGGGCAGACCCAAGTTTCAACGCTACAACAACAGACCAACAAAACCCTAACTACCGGCCCTTTCAACAACACCTGCGAAGCAGATGAAGTCTCACCCGAGGTAGAGGCAGGGGTGGTTGCAGGACTCCAGTGTCTGCAACCTTAGCTAGGACATGTATATGTTATTGTAACACCTTACATAGAACTTAGCAGTTATAGTTCAATAGTATTCAATCTTTGTCTACAGCGCAAATAATCCCTAATTACAACACAACGCAGTATTCAACCAATTCAACAGATCAAGCACCAAGCATACAAATAGAGATCAGATCTAGAATTGATTCATATTATTCAACATCAACAGATCTACCTATCATTCATCTATATCAAATCACTAAGCAAGTAAATACATAAACACATTAACGCATCGCACAAAGCATTCATAACATAGGATGCACATGGTACACTCCCACCCTGAGGCTACATCCACCAACTCTTCATATTCTTTATTAGCTTTCTTCAACCTTATTACATACACATAGCCTTCAGATCAACTTCGCAGAGGACAAGAGATCTGCACACTCTTCGCTAGATCCTCCTTCCCCAATCTAGGTTACAACACAAAGCCTACATACAGTCCTTTACAACCACTTGCACTCAGCCTTGTAGACATACACAAAGCACTTACAACTATTACTTGCACTTAGCACCACTTGCAACTGACTTTTCATTTTCACTTAGCTATTCATACTCACTTAGCACTTAGCACACCAGCCTACTAGGTCTACTTCTTACATCACCTAGCTACTTATTTATACATTACAAAATCGGGCCTAAACATGGGTAAGCCCATGGGATGACATCCCCATGCCTGTTACATAATCCCAAATCCAAAAAATCCCTAAAAGGGGGCTGAGATCCCGCAATATCCGATTCGTCTTGCGCTCCGCCTTCGACAGCCTGCCGAAGTCCCAAAAATAGGTCCAACATGACCAAGGATCCTCAAAACTTCATCAAGGGCCAACACAACCCTCAAATACTAGTCAATAAGGGAGTAACACTATATGGAATTGAAATAACTTCAATACTACCAGCTTGTTTGAACAACCATGGATGAGTATAAAAAATCCTAGATTCTATAAAGATTCTAGGGTTACTTCAACCCTTACACTACCTAATCAAATATGGGAAGATATATTAATGTATTTCATAATAGTATTACCAAAATTAGAAGATAAGGATCCAATTTTTTGGTTGGGGATAGACTCAAAAAATTATGGAACTCAAAGTTCATATACTACAAGCCAAGTGGAAAACATTTTCATGAATGAAATTCATAGGCTTTGTGGATTTGCCCAGGTAATAGGAAGTGAGAAAGATCCAAAATTCATAAGAAAATTTTGGAAGGGTTTATGGAATATAATAGGAACAGCATTCTCCATGACTTCAAGATATCATCCACAAACATATGGTCGAAATAAAATATTTAACTAATGTTTCAAGGATTATATTCATTGCTATTCTTCAGGGAAAAAATGATCAATGGGTTAAGTGTATTCCTCTAGAAAAATGGTGGTATAATATGACCTATCACATAGATATTAGTATGTATCCATTTCAATGTATTTGTTGATATCCATCTCCTAGTAATGCATCTTATTTTCAAGGCCATACCAAAGTATAGGTACTAAACTCACATACTGAGAAGACTTGAGAAACTTTGCAAATAATTAAAGAAACCCTTGAAATGTCCTAGAATATGATGAGTAGCAAGTAGATCAACATTGTAGTGAAATAAAATTTGAGGTGGGGGATTGGTTATATATGTGGCTCCAACAATATAAGTAATTCAATATCAAACAAAAGAACAATAAAAAACTAGCCCCAAGATTTTATGGACCCTACAAGATCCTTTGCAAGATCATATAAGTGGCTTATGAGTTATATTTTCCTTACTCAAGTATTCATAAGGTTTTCCATTTTGGATGGACTATTCTAGTATAGATTAAACTTACAAGACTAGATGAATAAGGAACATTGATTCCTAAACTAGAAGAATTTATTGGTTGATGATGTCTTTATCTTCAAAATAGAAAAATTACAGAGTACTTAATCAAGTGGAAGAACATCAATCTAGAAGGAGATGCATGGGAAGATGAGAAATTCATGAAGAAAAACCATCCATCAAAATCTTTGAGGAAAAATATTTTTAAAGAGGGGGACTATGTGAGGGTCCTAACCCACATTCACTATTATGATATTAATTAT
>JASDQU010739994.1:29393-47469 GCA_032191745.1 Picea mariana
TACTTTAAGGCTTATTTTCGAAGAAGACTTCTTCTAGAGTCAAACTGAACACATATTGTTTATCATGGCTGCTAGTTTCAATTGGAACATGGACATATACTTCATAATCCTCAATGGATCATATCATTTAGGATTATCTCCATCCTAATCCTTGCTTCATGCATGAATGCATGCTTCTCTTTTGGAATTATATAATCATCTCCCTCCATCTAAGAGAGTCCATGCTTGCATCTGTATCCTTATTACCTTATGCAAAGTGTCACAAGTATTTTTCTAATTTTCTCTTGATTGTTGATTTGTTTTTGTTTTTACTTCTTTTTGGTTTCTTCAAGTTTGATTCTTATTTCAGTTTATCTTGCAGTTGTTACTTATGTAATAGCTTCCACAGGAATTGTTACCAAGGATTGTCAATGTACTTTATCTTTTCATGTGTATTGCTTGACTTGTAGTCATCGTGATAGCAATCCCTATCTTATTATTCTTCCATAGGTATTGTTTCACTTGAACATCTTATCTTCTAGGAAATAGATATGCATGATATGTACATAAACTATGTAAACATGGTATGTACAGTAACTATGAAGAATATTGTTACTTTGTCTTAGAAGAAGAAGTTTGTTTTATCCTGCTTGAGTTTCTTTGAGGGTTCCTTTTCTTTGGCAATTGTTGCTTCATCTGTTTCCTTCCTTTTCTTTAAATCGGGACAATGGTTTCTGTAGTGACCATATTTTCAGCAGTTGAAGCATTGTGTCTTTGACATATCCTTTTCTTGATTTGGTTTCTTCCTTGAGCCAAACTTCTTCTTATTCCTAAAATTCTTGAACTTTGTTGTAAAAACTTGATCATCGTATTTCTTTTAGGATTTCTCTTTTGTGTTAATCCTTGATTGGTTTTGTGCACAACAAGTCTAAAGTTATTCAAATGCGAGATACTCCTTTCTTGTGTTAATGCTTGTGGAAAATGCATCCCATGTCTTGGGAAGACCATTGAGTATTGTATTTACCAGTTCCTTCTCTGAAATGATTTCTTCAATAGCTTGTAGTTGATATCTTAACTGAGATATTCTCACAAGGTATGATGTTATGTTGTCATTATCATTCATTTTCATGTTACAGATCTCATTCTTCAGACTCATTACGTTTCCAATGTTTCTGACTGAGAAGAGGTTAGTTAAGGCATCATACATCTTCTTAGATGAGTCAAGATGAGAGATGTAGGGTACAAAGTAGTATTTTACAGAGTCCACTATGATACTCATGGCATTGATGCCATTGTCTTTGAACTTCTCCTTAACTGCAATGTTATGAGGTTCCTTCTCTTTTTCTTCTTTAAATTGTGGTTCCACGATCTTTCCTTTCATGATATCCAACACTTTTTTCATGAAAAGGATGAGATAAATCCTTGTCTTCCATTATTTGAAGTTAGAATCCCCTTCTAACTTATTTTCTAACTTTATAAAGTAAGTCATGACTACTTTGACTTGGTCAACCTTTAAATTTGACCAAAACTCAAACTTGACATCTTAGCTTGATGAGCATACTAGGAGGTGTGCTAGGCTAGGGCGCACTAGGCTATACAGAAATTAGGTCAATCTCTTCACTTAAGGTGCCTCAACAAGAGGGTTAGGGTTTTATTGTTGTAGCAAAAACTGACTGCAACTCCAACTGTAACTGAGAAAAATATTCCCAATATATATTCTAGTGGTTAGAATGTATGAAGAGAGTGTGGGCCCATAACCTATTAGGAATAATAGGTGTGCATATTTAACCATAGACAATATAACAATATTGTCACCCAACCATAGGTTTAAGCCACCCCCAAGCACCTTAACCTTGACAGAGAATAATTTTGGAAGCAAACCCTAGGCCTAATAGCCAATCAAGGTAGTGCATCGCTCTCCATAGTTATCATACCAAGAAAAAATTCCAAACCATAACCAAGAGAAATTCCAATCCTAAGATGAGAATACAGGTTGCAGTAGCTACAACTGTAGCTACTCTCCAGACTTGTGCACTTACTCAATTTCTGCACTGCGCACTCTTACATTTTTGTATGGAATGTAGCCAAGGGGAGTTTCTGAATTGAAGGATTTAGAACAGAATGAATCTAGAAGTGCTAGTGCAGAGGATTTTGCAGAGGCAATGAAGGAACTTCACAGCCAAGTGAGGGAATGTTTGCAAAATTCGAGTCAAGAGTATAAACACAGAGTAGATCAACACATGTGAGAAATTCAGTTTGAAGTTGGTGATCTGATTCTTGCACATCTGAGGAAAAAAAGGTTCCCAAGGGGAACATATAACAAACTAAAAATAAATAATATTGGACCATGAAAGATCTTAAAGAAATTTGGGGCAAATTCATATGAGATCAAATTACCCGATGGAATCAGAATTTCACCGATATTCAACATCTCAGATTTTTACCCTTACAGAGCTGAAGAAGCAGGAGCAGGTAGTGAACAGACAAAGGTTCAGTGGACTAAAGAAATGCTTGTAGTTGAAAAGCCACAAATGGAAAGTATACTTGACAAGAGAATCAGCAAGAGGACTAGGAGAAAAGAGTATTTTGAATACTTGGTCAAATGGAAGGGACATCCAGTTGAAGATGCTAGTTGGGAGAATGAAGCAGAGATTCAGAAGCATGGACAAACCATGCAAGAGCTCATGAACATGAGTCCATGAAAATTTTCAAGAGAGGGAGTATGATGTGGGAGCATCACCAATAGCAAGTGAGCATGGAGGCAGAAGACAACTAGGATGAGCACAATGCATTTTTGCACATGTTGAAAATGTTTTGAAATATTTTCAAAGACTAAGGAAGGAATATTAATGAAATAGTTAAGGAAGTCATACGCGCATTTATGAATAAGTGATTGTAAATAGATCTTGAGCAATCTGCTCTCATCTATCGAGGTAAAAGGCATTTATGCCCAGTTAATGAAAGTAGGTAGATTTAAATTCCATATTTGACATTTTTAGGAACATGAGGGAAAACAAATATAGACACCCTCATCTTTGTATCATTGTATCAATCATAATTAGATCATTAAGCACATTAGCATATAGAAGAAGAGAGCTGTAGCAGAAGAGTTGTAGACGGGAACCCATGTACAAAAGCTTGAATTAATATATGAAGCTTTGATTCAGACTCATTGTGTTATGATGTTTTTTGTGTATACATGTTGAATCATCTGCTTACAGTTTCTTACTCTCTCTTTCATGCATTTGGTATTATGTTGTGTGTGAATGTATGCTTTCATGTTGAATGTTTAAATTCTGAGAGAGAAAGAGAATGAGTTTCAGTTGTTTCTCTTCCTGAGAGAATTTCCTGTAAGAAGTGCATGACAAAGGTTTAGAGTTTATCTCTGAAAGCTTAGGAGAGATACCATTGTTCTCATTCCAGCAGAAGTGCAAGACAAGCACAAAATTTGTGCAAGGTGTGCGTAGACTGGTCAAGACCTTAGAACTTATCAACTAAGTTTGAGAGATTGAAGGACTGTTGTTGTAGAGAAAGTGCATAGAGTCAGGAGTTCAAGTACGCTGAAGTAATTGAAGGAGTGTGTGCAGGAGTCTCCTTGAATACCTAAGTTTGTGAAGAAAGATTAGAAGGGTTAGGGATTTTGAATCATTCAAGAGAAAGTAGGAAGCTCAAGTCATTGTGCAGAAGTCATGCCCCAAAGAAGGATTGCATAATCAATTTTGAGCCAGAGGTTCTTGAGGAGGAAACTGAACGATCAGAATTCTCTGAGGAGAACTCTTGAAAGAGAGAGGACCGTAGGATCCAAGAAATTTGTGGGGGAAGTTAAGCGTTGGACAGATTCACCTTCAAAAGGTAGGATTTAACGTGGATTGTTGATTTTGATCATTGGACCGTCGAGATCATTTCGGCATTTCGGGGGTCATAAGTCCGAAGTGTGGACAAAACCTTTGGTTGATCAAATATCTGAAATGCGAAGGAACTGTGGAGGAGCATTTCAGCAATTCGGATTTCAGGACTCCGGGAGTCAAGAGACAGAGTTGCACAACATCACAACTCCCAAAATCATGATGACTAGAAAGCCAAAGTTAGTGGCGAGAATGGTCTAGTGTTTGGTATTTCGGATTTCGGAGGTTGAAGAGGTAAGGCGCTTGACAACAGGATTCGTGAACTCGTGAAATCCGGTATCCCGAAAGGAAAAGGGGAAAGTCCCAATGTTAGTTGGGTGTTGATCATGGAGTTCATGCTAGTACAAAGATCACGTGAGCATAACTCAGAAGGAACTATGACATAAACTCAGTTGGGTGTGTGAATAAATTTCCCGAAGAGGAAATTGAAGAGCCAGTCAGACTCTAAGGGCCCAAAATTGAAAGATCGTGTGCAAACTATGATCTGAGGGTTGAGGTACTGCATCATTTTTCCAAGCCAATGTGAACAGGGCTTTTACTCAAATGTTCCAGGTGAAAGAGATTGGTCATTTTTGTTATATATGATCCCAGAGGAAGGCCAATTAAGTATACTCATTTACAGGAAGAAGATGATATTGAAGATCAAGAGGATGATTCGACACAATATTAGACAAAGTTGGAAGATCATGGAGGGTCGACAGATGAAGAAGATGAAGAAGATCATGATCTAGGCGGAGGAGACAACATTGCAATTCCTTATGATGATGTCAATGAAAATATGCTCAAAAATGACATTGATGACGATGATGATATCATCAATCCTTTCAGCATCGTTTTAGAACCAGATGATGATACAGATGTCGAGTTCGATGGAGAAGATAAATATAGAGAATAAGGATGATTACACAGATGTTGAGGTTGGATTAGGTACGTGACTATATAATATTTTAATTTTTCTGAATTATTCTCCTAAAATAATTTACTTTTAATGTCATGCATTAATTACATGTTTTTAAGTTTTATGCGACGTTTTTATATCCTAGGTTACATGTTTAATTATTATTTGAAACCTGAAAATAATTGTCATTATAGTAAATTATGTGGTAGACTAAAAATATCATTTGGAAACACATAATTTCATGTACCTTCATTAATTTTTGTTTTTGTAGTTTCTATGCATGAATATTAATAGGACGTTGCTTTCGATTATTTTATATTTTATAGATTGGGTTTTGGGGATCAATTGAGAGTGATGTGAGGGGGAGGGGAGGGGCCATGTGAGCTTCCACCTTCACGTGGTTGGACTTATTCAGTACAGGATAAATTACTCTTGAAACCAATAGAATCCCTTTCATTTTTATACCATCATGATCGTATAAGATTTCATCAATATTTTTACCTATTTGAATCTTCTTAGAATTAAGATTCGTTACATAGTCGTTGAAAAAATACAAAAGACTTATGTAGCAGATATTAATTTGGTCTTTGTGTGGGACACTTTATTCCATTAGTATGATTTGTACAAAAATAATGAGGAATGAGGAATGAGGAACGATGAACGAGGAACAAAAATTGCATGAGGACTAGACACCGGCAACAGGGATCTGCGAATGGGACCAACATTGAAATGTTTTCAAACAATTTATGTATGCACTAAAATTTGTCATGGATAGACTATTTGAATTTATTAATGATATAGGAGGGTTTTTGGACTCAAATTTGAGTGAAACGCCCACTTTCTTCCATCATCAATTCATCATGTAAACCATAAACCCTAATTTTCTTTCAAAGTACCCAATTTGGTTGATGAAGTTTTAGGATTTCATCAGTCTTTCTTCATTTTGCTTTCAGGTTCTACATTAATGTATATACAATGTATATGTGTCATATTTGTGATGAAAAATCCCTCTTTTTCATTGATTTCTTAATCAACACCATAAAAACACTAGAGTTGGTCAACAATGACATGTGAATGGGGCCAACATTGAAATTTTCTCAAACTGTATCAGTATGCATTGAAATTTGACTTGAATAGACTATTTTCATGCCTTAAAAATATGGGAGGTTTTTATGGACTCAAATTTCACTCACACACCAGGTGCTCACAGATCAAGAAGATCATGGTGTTCCCCAACAACCCCATCCCAGTGAGGTGCAGCCCCAAGATGTTCCTGTGACTGAGGCCCACAACGGTAAAATGTCTATATATTAATCATATACTTAATAATTTTGTACTTATAAAATTTGACTTTTTAATAGTAGAGAATATCATAGATGATCCTCCTCGACCTGAAGATCAAGTGAATAGGCCAGTAACCATTCCAACGGTGCTAACTAGAGGACCAGGTAAATAATTACATTGCAGAGTTTTTTTTTTAATATTAATGAACTACTTCAATGATATTGAAAAATTGGCCATATAAATTTAATATTTTTTATTTTTTTAGGTGATGGCCCCTCACAGCAGAATCCATGCCGTGGGTATGAGACCAGACATACTCGGCATGAAAGAACTGAAACAACATCAACTATTGAAGAGCACCCAGTAAACAAATACATGGACATGGATGATTTTTTTAAGAACTGGAAAGCACAAAAGAAGACTGAAAGAAATTCATGATGTCATGTAATAATTTTATAAGACAGTTAGTTGTACATTATATAGTTGAACATGTAATGATGCATATAATGCATTGACATTATGGGTACTTTTTCATCTTATAATATACACAAGCCTATTTCTATGGCTTGTAGATATGTATGAATGTAATTTTGTTATACACTTAATGATAATTTCAGCTTCTCTTAATGATGCAACTTCCAAAATCTTGTGACATGATATATTCAACTTTGAAAGTCTTGTGACATGTTTCATTGTGTCTCACATGGCAAAGAGCATTACCATTCTTTTCATTGTTTATTTTCATTGTGTCATGGGCATGGTGTTGCTAAACATTGCCTCAAAGCCTACTTATTCATTCCTCTATGATATGTACAATGATGTTGAACCTTCCACAAATCATTACGAGCAAAAAAATAAGCCAAGGACAAGAACGCAAGGATTTCAATGTTAAGGTCTTGTGATTCCACAAGCTGGGATACAAAGAGGAATTATTTCCATGCATAAACATGCTAAATACCTTGATTGAGAATGCGGATGGAACAAGTTGAACATTGAAATCATAGAGTGATGACATAATCGAGAAATATGGATGGTCATAGATGTTTAGCTATTATTCAGTCATTTAACCTTTTAATGTCTTTGAAAAATGCAAGTTTGAAGGGTGATCACCTTCACGATCCAAAACACATTTCCGAAAAGGTATAAATCATTTTCTTCTCTTGTGTCATGAATTTTTCCTTCATTTCCTTGTATACCTAAATTCAAAATCGGAAAAAAAAAAAGACACATAGCATGCATAACACATAATTGTTTTATGAATGGGAGTAATAGTATGTTTGCATATTCATAAACAAAAAAAGGAGACCTATCTTTTAACAAAAATTGGTCCAAGAGATTGGTCATGTAAGAGAAAATTTCCATTGAACCACAACCATCTAGTGTAGATACCACCACCAACCTAGGCTATGAGGCCACCATGGTGAAAAAACCAAGAAATGAGATTCTATATTTCTCATCCCAACCTTTCTACTCACATTATTACCTAACCTTCTCAACACAAAGCATTACAAGAATCTGATTCATCCTACGATACATAAGGAACTCTCTTCCACTACAACATGCAAAATAAGGAATATATTCACTTCATGTACCTCATGGTCCCTTAGATATATTATTCTCTCTAGTTCTCTTTAGTGTGGATAGAAAGAGATTGATCTATTGTATTCCTTTCTAAGAATTTCCTAAAAGAACTATATTTTTCTCTCAAGGATATAAAGAGTATATTATGGATAGTGAATCATGAATTTTTATCTTCCCTGTCCTATATGCTCACCTAAAACCACTATATTTCATCCAAATTCTACAATTTTCCTCTTCTTGATGTTGATTTTGGTTAATTTCCAAATTGGTATGGGTTGGAAATGGAGAATAAAAATGAAATATGTAGAGAATTAATCTTAGAGTGCTTCCCACAATGTTAGAGTCAATGACAATGATATCATTGGTTGAAATGATGGATGAAATTACCTATAACTAGTAGAATGTAGGACTCTTACACTTCCCATGGCATGAATATTGTACTCAACCCATGCTCCCATTATTATGTGAAAAGACATTCCCCACCAACCTCTTACATAGTTTCAAGGATTGGTTGATAAGTCAAAGAAGGTATATGGCTTCATTTAAGGCACATTGTAAAAGAATATGAGTTCTGAGAATGAACTTGGATATAGAGGATTTATTTTCCCATAGGTCCCCTTTGATATTCCCCTATAGTGGAATCATAGTGCCTCTCATACCTTCATGTGTTTTCTATCGTGGGTTGCATCACCATACATTGAAGCACTTGGAAGGCCTAATTACTATTTAAAGTTGTGTTAAAGTTTCACTTGGAAGGTCATTAGAGTTGAGTTAGAGTCTTAGGATTGTGTTTTGTATTTGTAAAATACACCATGTGAAACTCTTACATGAAAGCCATACATTTTCATTTACCTATTGAAATAAGTATTATCAAATAGTTTTTGTACCACCCGAGCAGATATTTCAGTTTAGAGACATTTTCTTTGAGTATTTCATCTTCTATATTGCATTATTTATTTTATATGTAACCTTGTAGGTTAGAAACATTTAAGCAATTTTAAACTATAGTGAACTCCATATCATCCAGCCATTTCCTTAGGCTTCATGGCCTCCCTCCATTCTTATGAGAACTTCAAAGCTTAGAAATTCTCTTGAACCTCTTGTATGGTAGACGATGCACTAGATACATATGGTTAAGATGGATTTTGATTATGCATGGAGTGATCAAGCATGGGATGATATTTTATTAGGTAGACTCCATATCTAATCTTCTTGCATAATGTATTCCAAAGGATAAAACTCCCTTAGATAGTGGTGCACTTGAGTTTTACATGGCATATTATCTTATGTATTGTGTATGTGTGAGCTAAGAGTTATCTTGTTTCAAGCCCACTTAGTAACCTTCCTTTGCACTTGTACATGGTTATTTCCTCATAGATGTTTAGCTATTATTCAGTCATTTAACATTTTAATGTCTTTGAAAAATGCAGGTTTGAAGGGTGGTCACCTCCATGATCCAAAACAAATTTCCTAAAAGATATAAATCATTTTATTCTCTTGCGTCATGAAATTTTCCCTCATTTCCTTGTATACTTAAATTCAAAATCAGAAAAAAAAAATGACACGTAGCATGCATAACACATAATTGTTTTATTACTGGGAGTAATAGTAATTTTGCATATTCATAAACAAAAAAATGACACTTATCTTTTAACAAAAATTGGTCCAAGAGATTGGTCATGTAAGAGAAAATTTCCATTGAACCACAACCATCTAGTGTAGATACCACAACCAACCTAGGCTATGAGCCCACCATGGTGAAAAAACCAAGCAATAAGATTCTATATTTCTCATCCCAACCTTTCTACTCACATTCTTACCTAACCTTCTCAACACAAAGCATTACAAGAATCTGATTCATCATACAATAGATAAGGAACTCTCTTCCACTACAACATGCAACATAGGGAATAGATTCACTTTATGTACTTCATGGTCCCTTAGATATATTATTCTCTCTAGTTCTCTTTAGTGTGCATAGAAAGAGCTTGATCTATTGTGTTCTTTCTAAGAATTTCTTAAAATAACTATATTTGTCTCTCAAGGATATAAAGAGTATACAATGGATAGTGAATGATGAATTGTTATCTTCCCTATCCTATATGATCACCTACAACCACTATATTTCATCCAAAGTCTACAATTTTCCTCTTCTTGATGTTGATTTTGGTTAATTTCCAAATTGGTATGGGTTGGAAATGGAGAATAAAACATGAAATATGTAGAGAAATAATAGGGTTCTTCCCACAATGTTAGAGTCAATGACAATGATATCATTGGTGGAAATGATGGATGACATTACCTATAACTAGAGGAATGTAGGACTCTTACACTTCCCATGGCATGAAGATTGTACTCAACCCATGCTCCCATTATTATGTGAAAAGAATTTCCCCACCAACATCTTACATAGATTCAAGGATTGGTTGATAAGTCAAAGAAGGTATATGGATTCATTTAAGCCACATTGTAGAAGAATATGAGTTCTGAGAATGAAATTAGAGATAGAGGATTTATTTTCCCATAGGTACCCTTTCATCTTCCCCTATAGTGGAATCATAGTGCCTCTCATGCCTTCATGTGTTTTCTATGGTGGGTTGCATAACCATACATTGAAGCACTTGGAAGGCTTAATTACTATTTAACTATTTGAGTGAAGGTCATTAGTGTTGTGTTAGAGTCTTAGGATTGTGTTTTGTATTTGTAAAATACACCATGTGAAACTCTTACATAGAAGCCATACATTGTCATTGACCTATTGAAATAAGTATTATCAAATAGTTGTTGTACCACCTGAGAACATATTTCAATTTAGACACATTTTATTTGAGTATTTCATCTTCTATATTGCATTATTTATTTTATATGTAACCTTGTAACCTTGAATGAGACTATTTTAGCGCAGAATGAATTCCATATGGTTAATGATTGTTGATGCAGGAGCATCACCGATATCAAGCGAGCCAGTGCAGAAGCAACTGGATAGTTGTACAAGCCAATGAAAATTTTTGAATTTCTCTTGGATTTGATGCGCGAACATAAATGTGGCAATTTAATGAAGCGCACTTGTATAATGTAAACGAACCTTGAGTGGATTGCTCTCATCCTTAGTAGGTAGAAGGCATTTAAAGTAGTTTAATGTAGGTAGATAGAATTTAATTCTAGAATAGACAGCTTTAGAGTGCAAGAGGGAAATGGGATATAGACACCCTCATTGTGTATTGTGACATTATTGATGGGAATCAGAAGCATTGGAGCAAGAGCATGCAGAGAGCTATGTAAGAAAACACATGTACTGATATTTGGATTAATAGAAAGAGATTGATTCAAATTCATGGTTTTGTGTCTGTTCTCTGTGTCTTGATGCTGAATGATATGCTCATGAATGTTTGCTTCCTGTTATACATTTTCTTTATATGCTGTGTATATGATTTCATGTTTAAGTTGAAGTCTGAAAGGTAGTAGGAATGAGTTTCAATTGTTTCTCTGTCTGAGCTGAGAGTTCTTACAAGGAGTGCAATTGAAGTTTCCACAAGGAGTGCGTTGACAGAGGTTCAGATAGGGTAACTTTTGGTTCTCATTTCCCAAAAGTGCAGTTGGCCACAGGAGCTGTGCAAGGAGTGCACAGGCCAAGATAACTCTCAGAGTTGTGAATCTGAGTAAAGTGTTGAAGGACTTCTACTGCAGGTGTGCACAGAGTCGAAAGGGTTCAAGCACTTGAAGTGTTTGCAAATCTGCCGCAAGGAGTGCGTGCAGGGATCTTCTGGAAGGTTCAGAATTGAAGAAAGCTCAGGAGGTATAGGATCTTCGAGTAATCGTTGAAGAGAAGCACAAGAAGTTTGTGCCACAAAGTGTTTAATAGGCATCATAAGTTTGTGTGCAGGAGGACAAGGTTCTGGAGGAATACTTGGCCATTCGCAGGAATCGCCAAGGAAGGAACGGATGGGTGGTATTCTCCGAGGAGAATTCTTGACATCCCGTGAGCCGTTAGATCTCACAGAGGTGCAAGGTAGATACGGTGATGTATTCTCTAGAGGTTCAAAGATCAAGAGGGGCAGGACCGTAGATCCGAGTCACAAGGACCGTCAGATTTACACGTGGAATCGTGTATTGGGGTTTCGTGGGAGGAAGACCCATAAACAGCGCATCAGGAATTGTGAAATCACGAAACGCAATATCCCAACTGCTAAAGGAAAGTGTGGGGCCACAAGAATCATAGGAGTGGACAGGTGGCACAAGTTGCGAAATTTCGCATGGTGAAGTGCCAAAAACATCACATCAGGATTTGTGATATTGCAAACTCTGAAATACCGATAGAGTGGAGGACCGTTGAATAGTCAACTCGCACGTGCGTCGGAGTTTTGGCATATCGAGAATCCGAAGTCGGGGATACAAGTTACTCGACATCGCGAGTGCCAAAATCACGATAGAGGAAATCCTGATAGGAAAAGGTCAGCGTTGACGGTTTGTCAGGTCTCAGGGATTCGAGAGACCTACGCTCGATCATTGGATCCGCGAAGTCGTGAGTTCCAATCTCCCGAGTGCAAAGACGGAATCACACGAAGATTGTTGTGGGTGCATATTTCCCGATAGGGAAATAGAAGAACCATTTGGAGTTCTTCGAGCTGATTGAAAGGAAATATCATGTGTGTTGACGTGGACCTTCTGACCTATGGTTGTTAGGAAGGGCATCAACATCAAGTGGTATCGGAGCCTAATTATTGTCTCTATATTTCATATGAGAGAGGCATAAGAGGTAAAGAGTACTCTGATACACTACATAAAGTGGTATCAGAGCACAGAAAGGTTCTTTGCTTTCTGTAGCAGAGAAAGAGAATTCACCATGCCACCAAAGAGAGATAGACAGTCAACCGATCCAGAGGATAGGGAAATGTTGAGAAGAAGAGGCAGGCAGATGACAGACCTAGTTATGGAGGGACAGATGCGTGATCTACGAGCTAGAATTGAAGAGATGGAGACAACACAAAGGAATACAGCTAGTGCTGGGGATCTAAGTGATTCTGAGAGCGAAGTTGAGGCTGAACGTGAAGAAGAAGTTGTAGCTGAAGATGCATCAAACAAACGTTTGATCATAGCTATTCCAAGGATGGGTGCAAGAGCAAACATGGACATTCCATTGTAAGAGGGAAACTTGGATGCAGAGGAGCTTCTAGATTGGATTAGAGCCCTAAACAAATACTTCGACTATGAAGATGTCGAGGAGGACAAGAAGGTCAAGCATATGGTCACAAGGTTGAAGGGACATGCAACATTGTGGTGGGATGAACTACAAGTTGACAGACGCTGCAAGGGCAAGTAGAAGATCAAAAGCTGGGATCAAATGATCACAAAGATGAAGGCAAAATTCATCCCTAGAGACTATCAAATTACTCTGTTCAGGAGAATGCAAAACCTGAGACAGAAGCTGATGACAGTGAAAGAATACACTGAGGAATTCTATAAACTGAACATCAGGGTAGGTCATCAGGAGAGAGATGATGAGAAAGTTTCCAAATACATGAATGGCCTAAGATATGATATCCAGGATGAGATGAGCATGGTAACCATCTGAATGGTGGAAGATGCTTATCAGATGGCTCTGAAAGCGTAAGAGAAGCTGAGCCGAAAGCAGAGTTAGAGAGGCCGAGGCAGAAGCCATCCCAGAGGCAAATCAGTTGCCCAGGATAAATACCAAAATCCCAAGGAAGACTAGAATAAACCTCAAACTTGAACTGAGAGAGGTGGAACCTCATAGTGTGGGAAATATGTTGAACAGAGAGGGAAGCATACTGAGTAGAGAGGAGATTATGCTGACAATAACACTTTTCCTCGTACTAGAGGTAGAGGAAGAGGAAGAGGTGGAGTAATTACATGCTTCACATGTGGAAAGAATGGGCACAAGTCTTACAAGTGTCTAGACAAAAATAAGGAAACTAGAAAATCTCACATCGCCGAAGCACAGAGGCGGGATGTTGAGTCAGAAGACGCTGAAGGCGGAAGATCACTCATGATGCGGAAAGCTCTTTTGACACCCGAGAAGGAGGTGGAGAGTTCGGTCCAAAGGACCAGACTTTTCAGGACTGCTTGCAAGACCAAGGACAGGGTATGTAAGGTCATTGTAGACAATGGTAGCACGGATAATCTCGTATCTACAGAGATGGTAGAGAAGCTGAAGCTGAAGATGACTGATCATCCAAACCCATATAGAGTTTCGTGGATACAAAAAGGACACCAGGTAACTGTCACTAAACAATGTTTAGTTGAATTCAAGATAGGTGGATATAATGATAAGATCTTGTGTGATGTTATTCCTATGGATGTTTGTCATCTATTGTTGGGTAGACCATGGAAATATGATAGAAATGTGATTCATGATGGGAGAATGAACACATATACCCTGGAGAAGAATGGGAGGACACACATGTTGCTTCCAATTAAGGATAAGGAGGTGAAAATGGAAATAAGCAACACAATACTTCTCATGAGTGGGAAGGAAATTCTTACAGAGGTTAAGAAGAAGGAGGATCCACAGTTCATTGTGGTCAGAAAGCCTAGGATTGTTTTGACTAGCACAAGAGTGGATGATTTTCCAGAAGAAGTTCAAGAACTGCTGGAAGAGTTCGTTGACACAATAGTGGACGAATTACCTCGTTCGTTGTCGCCGATCAGGAGTGTGAGCCATCACATAGATCTCATAGAAGCATCCAGTTTTCCAAACAAATCCGCATACAGGTTGATGCCGCAAGAGAATGAAGAGGTTAAAAGGCAAGTCCAGGACTTGTTGGACAAAGGTTTAGTCAGGGAAATATTGAGTCCATGTGTTGTTCCAATAGTACTCAGTCCGAAGAAAGACGAAGGCTGGAGGATGTGTACTGACTCTTGGGCGATCAACAAGATAACCATTAGATATAGATTTCCATTGCCGAGGATGGATGATCTGATGGATCACTTGAGTGGAGAAAAATATTTTTCAAAGATTGATTTGAAAAGCGGTTATCATCAAATTCGCATGAGAGAAGGTGACGAATGGAAGACAACATTCAAAACAAACGAGGGGTTGTATGAATGGATTGTTATGCCGTTTGTCTTAACAAATGCACCGAGTACCTTCATGAGGTTGATGAACAAAGTTCTGAAGGAGTTCATCGGAAAATTTGTCATTGTGCATT
Source organism: Picea mariana (assembly GCA_032191745.1). Lineage (NCBI taxonomy): Eukaryota > Viridiplantae > Streptophyta > Pinopsida > Pinales > Pinaceae > Picea > Picea mariana. Next base: position 44,210 of record JASDQU010739994.1, read on the forward strand.
TGGATGACATACTGATTTACAGTAAAGCAGTGGTAGAGCACATAAAGCATTTGGCTACAATGATGCAGAAGTTACAGCAGGAGAAGCTGTTGGTAAATATGAAGAAGTCCTCATTCATGAAGACATAGCTCATTTACTTGGGGTTTGTTATTTCTGAAAATGAGTTGAGGATGGATCCAGATAAGGTGGAAGTAATTAAGAATTGGCCATCACCGAAGAACATATTTGAGGTGAGAAGTTTTCATGGATTGGCTAGTTTCTATCGGAATTTCATCAAGAATTTTAGTGGGATTAGCACAACAATGATGGAAACAGTGAATAAGAGACACAGTATTTTCACTGGACAGAAGAGGCTGAGAAGAGTTTTTATCTGTTGAAGAAAAAGATCACGGAACAACCAGTTTTGGTGTTGCCGGATTTTCGAAAGACATTTCAGGTGAAATGTGATGCAAGTGGATTTGCAATCGGGGTAGTCTTGAGTTAGGAAGACAGGCCAATAGCATACTTTAGTGAGAAGATGAATGAGGTGAAAGTGAAATAATCCACATATGATAAGGAATTTTATGCTATCATCCAGGCATGGAAGAAATGGAGGCATTACTTGATCCCGAAAGAGTTTGTTTTGTACAGTGACAATCATGCATTGTAGTTTGTGACTCAACATGAGAAGTTGAATCATAAACATGTTAAATGGGTTGAGTATATGCAGAATTTCACTTTTGTGATAAAACATATTTCTGGTACTGCTAACAAAGTGGCTGATGCTTTGAGCAGGAAGTGTTTGCTATTGCAGGAGTTCAAAGTAAAAACGTTGGGTTTTGATGATCTCAGGAACATGTATGCAGATGATCCAGATTTTAAAGAAGCATATGAAGCAGTTGAGAATCCAGTTCTCAGAGATAGAAGCCCTGGGACAGACTATATGATCCAGGAAGGATTACTGTTTAAAGGCAATCGACTGTGTATTCCGAAATGCTCCATGAGGGAGAATCTACTGAAGTAGAAACATAGTGGACGATTGGTAGGACACTTTGATCAGGACAAGACGTTCGCAAAGTTGAAAGAGTCATATTTTTGCCCGGCAATGCGAGCAGATGTCGAGAGATTCATGGACAAATGTAGAATTTGCCAGCATTTGAAGGGAAAGAAGTAGAATGCAGGATTTTATCAACCATTGCCCATACCAGAGAGGCCGTGGGATGCCATTAGCATGGATTTTGTATTGGGGTTGCCAATAACACAAAGAGGTGTTAATTCAATCTTTGTGGTGGTGGATAGATTTTCCAAGATGGTACACTTCATTCCATGTCAGAAAACCAGTGACGCGACACACATTGCGAACCTGTTTTTCAAAGAGTATAGTCTCGGATCGAGATACTAAATTCATAGGGAATTTTTCGAGGAACTTATGGAAGAATATGGGAAATAAATTAGCATTTAGTTTAGCATATCATCCTCATACGGATGGATAGATATAAGTGGTGAACATAAGTCTATGAGACTTATTGAGAAGCTTGGTGACAGAACACCATAGCCAGTGGGACAACATATTACCACAGGCAGAGTTTTCTTATAATGATTCAGTCAACATAAGTAAAGCACAGAGTCCATTTCAAATTGTCTATGGCATGCAGCCGAGAGGAATTTCTGAACTGAGGGATTCAGAACAGACTGTGACTAGGAGCGCTAGTGCAGAAGAATTCATAGAAGCGATGAAAGAACTTCACAGTCAGGTGAAGGAGCGGTTGCAGAATTCAAGTCAAGAGTATAAGCGTAGAGTAGATCAGCACAGAAGGCAACTTCAGTTTGAATTTGGTGACTTGATTCTAGCACATCTAAGGAGAGAAAGGTTCCCGAGAGGAACATATAATAAGTTGAATATGAAGAAAATCGGGCCATGTTGGGTCTTGAGGAAATTTGGGGTGAATGCTTATGAGATTGAATTACCCGATGGGATCAAAATTTCTCTGATATTCAATATCTTGGATTTATACCCATATAGGGCTGAGGAAATGGAGATTGGATATGAGAAACCAGTGATCCAGTGGCGAAAACAGATGTCAGTGGCAGAAAATCCACAGATGGAGCACATAATGGATAAAAGAATTGGTACGAAGACCAGGAGGAAACAATACTTTGAGTATCTGGTCAAGTGGAAGAACCATCCAGTTGAAGATGCCAGCTGGGAGAGCGAAGCGGAGATCTAAAAGCATGGAAACATTGTGCACGAGCTCATGGATAGGAGCCCATGAAATTTTTCAATCCAGAGAGTATGATGCAGGAGCATCATCGACATCAAGCGAGCCAGCGCAGAAGCAATTGGACAGCTGGACAAGCCAGCGTAAATTTTTGAATTTCTCTTGGATTTGATGCACGAACATAAATGTGGCAATTTAATGAAGCACACTTGTATAATGTAAATGGACCTTGAGCAGATTGCTCTCGTCCTTAGTAGGTAGAAGGCATTTAAAGTAGTTTAATGTAGGTAGATATAATTTAATTCTAGAATAGACAGCTTTAGAGTGCAAGAGGGAAATGGGATATAGACACCCTCCTTGTGTATTGTAACATTATTGATGGGAATCAGAAGCATTGGAGCAAGAGCATGCAGAGAGCTGTGTAAGAACACCCATGTACTGATATTTGGATTAATAGAAAAAGATTGATTCAAATTCATGGTTTTGTGTATGTTCTCTGTGTCTTGATGCTGAATGATATGCTCATGAATGTTTGCTTCCTATTATACATTTGCTTTATATGCTATGTATATGATTTCATGTTTAAGTTGAAATCTGAAAGGAAGTAGGAATGAGTTTCAATTGTTTCTCTGTCTGAGCCGAGAGTTCCTGCAAGGAGTGCAGTTGAAGTGTCCGCAAGGAGTGCGTTGACAGAGGTTCAGATAGGGTAACTTTTGGTTCTCATTTCGCAAAAGTGCAGTTGGGCACAGGAGCCGTGCAAGGAGTGCACATGACAAGCTAAGTCTCAGAGTTGTGAATTTGAGTAAAGTGTTGAAGGATTGCTGCTACAGGTGTGCGCAGAGTCGAAAGGGTTCAAGCACTTGAAGTGTTTGAAAATCTGCTGCAAGGAGTGCGTGCATGGATCTTCTGGAAGGTTCAGAGTTGAAGAAAGCTCAGGAGGTATAGGACCTTCAAGTAATCAACGAAGAGAAGCACATGAAGTTTGTGCCGTGGAGTGTTTAACAGGCATCATAAGTTTGTGTGCAGGAGGACAAGGTTGTGGAGGAATACTTCGTCATTCGC
>JASDQU010739994.1:86976-107568 GCA_032191745.1 Picea mariana
ACAAATTCCATTCAATAAACTAAGACAGAGTCAGTAGTGTTTCAGCAAAGCGAAATTCATTAAAACAGTGTTTCAGCAAACAATAGTTTAAACAAAGTATGAACAGAATTTATACTAACACGCTTCTAACTAATGGGTGAATCTTGTGATGAAGGTGGGCCCTCCCTTCTCACAATATTCCCCTGGACGAGAGGCTAGATAAGGATACTCAAAGCAGTCTTATATTCATCTGTCGAATTATCACATTACAAATTGAAAGAATAGAACACGTCCCGCTTCTCTGGAGTTGCTTCAATACATCAAAACTTGGATACCTCGAATGGTGATTTCCTCTAATTTAAATAGGAAATCCCTTCGATACAATCATTACAATACATATCTGGATCCTATCCTAAGTCGGATCTTCTTTCTAAATCAGCATAGGATGTCCTAGTTTCACGCAACCGAATGATATTACAGGAACTGAACGAGGTATTGTTGTTACGGCTGGTGTAACAGCTTCTTCTCATCGTTGCTGATGTTGTTTCAGCGTTGCAATTCGTGGGCTGTTTCATCCACGTGAATTGCGCTCTGACTGTGTTGACTGCTGACTGTGGCGGCTTCCTTGTGTTTCAGCATCGTCGGTTCTAGCAGTTTCTTCTGTGTTTCAGCATCTGCAACTCTGGACTGTGTAATAGCTTCGTGTTTCAGTATCTTGCGACCTCGGACTGTGTAGCTACTCCATGTTTCAGCATCTGCGACCTCGGACTGTGTAGCAGCTCTGTGTTTTAGCATTTGCAGCCTCGAACTGTGTAGCAGCTCCGTTTTTCAGCAATAGGCCTTGAATGCAAATCTGTAGTTTTGGACACTTATGCATTTCTAATCAATGGTTAAGTACAAAAGTGATGTAAAATATTATGCAAAACAGATTAAGCATATAGTAATGAGAGAGTACGTTGTATACCTTGGAATGATCAGATGAAGTGATATTATGAGTCTAAATACAAGTGATGAAGGGTATAATAATGGCAAAAAGTATGGGCAAAAAGGTACATTGTGTGGTCCTAACAGTAGAATGTCGGCGGGGCTCCGAAATCCACTCCCGACTATAGATTTGGGCGCGTAGATCCTCGCCACTCAGATCTGATCGTTGCTTAACCACAGGCACATTCGTGCCCCAAACATAGGGTAATTCGGTTTTTACCCGCCTCTTCACATTTTTCCCCCTTTACAAGAAATGTTGCTAACATTAGGCTCCATGGGGGATAGAGTTGTCCCTGTGATGCTCTAAGAACTCATTCTGTAGCTTCAATGCCCTAATGTTGGGCTATGGAGTCATTTATTAAGCCGAAAATAGAAAACAATATTTACAAAAATAGAGGAGCCATCTCCATCTCAGAAAAAACATTTTTTCAAGAAATGCCCATTAACTGGGCCATTAAAAACTTCTTTGCCTTCCAAATCCTGCAACCTGCAAGTGTTGTTTAAGAATACGTCAGATATTCTGAAAGGTCCAATCCAGAGGGCATCAAACTTATTGTGTTTGCCTCTATCTTTCCTAGATGCATCCCACTTGAGCACCAGATCACCCAGCTCAAAATATTTCTTCCTGCTCTTCCTGTCAAAGGCTCACTTGATTTTCTATTGATGATTGTAGGCCTTGTTCATTACCTGCTCCCTGATCTGTTGCACTTCCACCATTTGATGAATTCTCCTGACCATATGGTCTGGTTCTTCTTCAAGGTCCTAAAAGAATTTTTCCACAGATAAAGCGATTTGAGTAGGAAAAACAGCCTCTGTCCCATAAACAAGTTGGAAAGGTTAGGTGTTTAGGGACCTCTTTGTGGTCACTCAATCATCCCATAGAGCGAATTTGAGTTTTGAATCCCAATCCCTTTTATTGTCTTCCAATAATCTTTTAATGAGGTTAATCAGGCCTTTATTAGAAGACTCCACCAGTCCATTTCCTTGAGGATAATAGGGAGTGGTGTGAACTAGTGAAATATCAAACTGTTCACAGAACTTAAGCAGAGGCCCAGACCTGAAAGAGGTGGCATTATCGGTGAAAATTCTACTAGGGCAGCCAAATCTGACTATGATGTCCTCTAGGAAGCTGATAATTACTTTGTGAGAAGTACTCCTAGTGGGGGCAGCTTCTATCCACTTGGTGAAATAGTCTGTCGTAGTCAGGATCCATCTGTGTTGGCCACTTGAGGGAGAATGAATTTCTCCAATGAAGTCCAATCCCCACTGTTGAAAGGGTGTCGAAACTACTACAGGCTTTAGTGGCAGAGATTTGAGTTGTTGCTTTCCTGAAAACTTTTGGCACTTGATGCAAGATTTGATTCCTCTGCAGACATCAATGAACAAAGTAGGCCAGTAATACCCAACCCTGATGATTTTGTGAGCTGTGGTCTTCCAGAAATGATGACCCCCACAAAGGCCACTATGGAAATCAAGCATAACTTTATGGGCTTCTTGTGGATTCAATCACTTTAAAAATATCCCTAGAGGGTCTTTCTAGTATAAAGTTCGGTCAGTGAGGCAATATCTGACTACCTTGAGCCTTAAATCTCTTGTCTTGCTCTTTCCCATTCCATCAGGAGGCCTCAATTCTTGCAGAAAATACAAAATATCTCTGTACCAGGTGCATTCTGCTAGTGATAAGTCACCCTGAGAAGTCTTGTTGGATGACTCAGCTTGTTAACTTTCTGAACAGGCGTTGATGACGCTAATCCCCAAGGATTCGCAATTGGACTCAGCCCGTAGCTTGGCTAAACCCTGCCCCTTTATAAAATTGGTAGGCTTAATCTCCAGATCAAACTCCAGGATATTGGCAATCCATTTGTCTCTTCTCCCATCCATGTCAAGTTGTATAAGAATGTCCTTCACAAAGGCTGAAGGAACGTATGCAGTGACCCTTGAGTGCAAGACACAGACTCTGAAAGATTTGAGAGCTTTCACCAAGACATAGGCCTACTTCTCCATGATCTCGTACCAGACCTCTGTATCTCTCAATGCCTTGCTAAAAAATGAAATGGGTTGTTCTCGCCCTTCCTCATTTTTCTACAACAAGACCGCTACAACTATATCAAAAGAAGCAAAAGAAAAAATCAGGAAATCCTTGGAATAATCAGGACTGATCAGCACAGGTGCCTCAGTCAATGCCTTCTTTATTTGGATAAAATATTCCCTGGGTTCAGTAGTCCATTTAAATCCATTTTCTTTCTTGAGCATGGTTGTGATGTGTTTCACCATCTCAGCGAAATTTGAGACAAAAATCCTCAGAAAGTTAATCTTCCCTAAAAAAGCCTGAAATTCTTTTCTAGACTGGGGAAGTGATAGGCTCTGAATTGCTTCTACCCTGCTAGGATCAATTCTTACTCTTTCTACTGATACTATATGATCTAACAGTTTCCCCTCCTTCATAGAAAACAAAGATTTCTTGGGGTTTAAGGATAGGCCAAACCTCCGACACTTCAAAAAAACTTTTCTCAGATGACAACAATGCTCATTGTCAGACCTTGAGAAGACTGTTATGTCATCCAGATAGATCACCACAAACTGATCTTTGTCCCCAATGAAGGCTATATCCATGGCTCGTTGAAATGTTGCTCCTACATTCATCAATCCAAAAGACATTTTGGCATACATGAATGTGCCCCAAGGAGTGGTGAAGGTCATTTTTTATCTGTCTTCGGGCATGACTGATATCTGGTTATAACCAGAGAAACCATCAATCATCGATATCCTAGATGCACCAGTTACCCTCTGCAATATGTGCTCCATGTTGGGAAGGGGATAATTATCTTTCCTTGAGCTCATGTTCAGGTTCCTGAAATCAACACAGAGTTTGATTTCTCCACTTTTCTTCCTCACTGGGACCAAATTGGCCACCCATTCAGAGTATCTCAAGGGAACAATGATTCAAGCATCTAGCAACTTTTTCACCTCTCTTTCCATGACAGGCAGCAACACAGGATTTATCTGCCTTAGCTTTTGCCTAAATGGTTTGGCTTCTTCCTTCAGTGGGATCTTGTGTTCTGACAGATGTGTCATATGTCTTGAGGTCATCATAGGCCCATGCAAACACATCAGCGAATTCCTTTAATAACTCAGTATATTCCATCCTCTGTTCATTGGTCAGGCTGCTTGAAAACTTAACGAAATTAGGCTCTTCTTGTGTGCCAATGTTGCACTCAGATAAATAAGTATCTTCTCCTGAAACATTACCTTTTACTGCCACATCATTCCCATCGAACAGTCTTTCTAAAGGGACTAGTCCCCTTGGAATGTGATTGTTGGGCAGCTGGAAAATATGGTGATTAACAATTTTATTTAAGAATACCTTAAAGTGAGGGTCTCCTTCGGGATCAGGGTCCTGATCAATGTGCAATGCAGAAAACTCATCGATGGACTGAAGAAATTTTTTGATTTCAAGATCATCTTCGAATACCTTCCAATTCTTTACATTGTCCGGGATGGATGGCCTATATCTTATCTCAACCCCACATGTGATCTTCAGCGGTAGAGGGATTTTGAATAGACTAGATGAGACAGCTAAGAAATCAGCCTAAGTATTATCCTCCCTTGGGACAAAAGAAATATTGAAAGACGAGAAGAAATTATCAATCATGTCCCATACCTCATTTCTGTAACTTCTGAGCCGAGGATGCTTGGCCAGATAAACATTCCTAACCTGTTGGATTATCAATTCAGCATCTCAGAACACTACCATCTCCCTTATTCCCATTTCTTTTGTAGCCCTCATACCTAGAACAAGAGCTTCGTATTCTACAACATTGTTGGTGGTTTCAAATTCCAGCTTGTATGATAGGGACATGGTCTCTTGACAAGGCGATATGAGAACTACTCTAGCGCCAGCGCCTATACTGGAAGAAGCTCTGTCAAAGAACATCTTCCAAATAGAGGTGGTCAAAGGAGGTATCTCCTGATTAAGAATGGGATACTTTCTGATCTGTAAATGGGGCATTAGAAGTTTCAGTGACCTGCAACAAAGTAGACCCCAAATTAGTGTCAAGTGCAAAGATGGGATGATTGGTGGGGTTTGCTTCATCACTAACAATATAGGCTAGCTGAGCTTCTCTGTACAACCTCATGTGTTCCCCTCCAAAGATTGGAATGGTGGCATATGTGAGATCCATCTGTAATGTTCCTCCAAGTCTTTTAATCCAAGACCTAGACAACATCATGCCAAACTTGGGGGGAACATCAGCTACCACAATGTCCATGACCACACTCTTCATTGGAAACTGGAATAAAGAGNTTGGGCATAAGGTTGTGGGAAGCTCCTGAATCCATGAGGCAATTATGCAACACTTTATCATGTATGTTCAGGGACGTGTAGAAGGGAGGGGATGACTCATCTCTATCTTCCACCATGGGACCTAGGATGACTACTGGATTTTCATCTTGAAGGTTCACTGAGTCAAAGGAAGGCTGGGGTGACTCAGATTGTAGCAGTCTGGAGAGGGACCTTTTGAAGTCTTCATTTTTAACTAGCTCTGAGAGGGGGATGGGAATTATGATCTTTTGAATTTCATGCTCAAAATTAAAGGATGAAATAGACTTAGGAGCTTCCCTTACCTCAGAGACAGGTTCTTTGACTACTGGCAAATCATTCTAAGTTTTCTTTTCTTTAGTAGTGGTTGCTGCAGATTTAGTATGCCTTTCTGCTATGAGGGGCTGATCTTGGCCATCAAAGTTTCCTTCTTTCTTCTCTGACATGAGAGGGTATCTGCTAGAGGTGTTGTTGGCATTTTCTCCTTTACCTAAGTCATTGATTTGAATGTTCATAAGGGATTCTTCATATGTAGACTGAGTCAAATGGGGAAAAGGGGAAGTTTCTTCAATACACTAAATTTCAGGGTCAAGCTCATCTATCTCCTCTCCTTCTTCATGAGCAACTAGGTTATTTTGGAGGGGGGTTTGAATCTTTTGATATTCTCTGTCTTTCCCCCCTTTGTTCCCTTGGGAAATATTGAGGCACATTGTTATTAGGTCTCCTGAAACCTCTACTATCAACATTCTGGGGATTTCTGTACATGGGCTTCCCTTCTAACTCCCACCTTTCCATCCTGGCAGAAAGTGATTTTAGCACTCTAGTTGTCTCATCTATTTGAAGGGGCAGGGGAGAGGAACTAGATGGGGAGTCTTCATGCCTCTTCCTAGATATGTTTCTATCAGTAGTGTTCCTGAGTTGGTCAATAGCCAATATGTTAGATTCTACCTCCACGGTTGCATCCTGCATATGGGCCAGAGTAGTGGCTCTTCTTTCCCTCAACAGGAGGCAGAAATCAAGATCAAAGGTGCTAGCATAAGTGATCTTTGCAGAGTCTTCAGAGGGTTTTATCTCAGCAATAATTTTATTGTACATTTTATTGAATCTCTTGGAGAAGTCAGAGACATACTCTCCTTCTTTTCTCTTCAAAGACCCAAACTCTGTCATGTAATACATGAAGTCTTTTTTATCTCCCCACTGTCTCAAAAAGGCATTATCCAAAGCTTCGATCCCATCAATAGATCCATGAGGCAGGGCCTTAAACCATTTTCTAGCCTCGCCTTGAAGACTATGGACAAAAATCCTCATCCATATGTCTGCATGCATGATAACATTATCATCTATAAAACTGTAAAAGGATTCTAGGTGTTCTTCTGCAGTTATGTCCCCCTTGCCCTATAAACTTGAGTAGCTGCTTGAGGTAACCATCTACTGGGAGGGAATTGAGAGGCTGAGGTAACACAAGGGGAGCATACCTAGCGGCTATATTATCCTCCATTCTGGTCATAGGGGGATTTACTCCTGCCATGGGAATATTAAGTGGAGGAGAACTCGAAGGAGAAGGGGTGTGAACAGGGGATACTGGAAATGAGCTTCCTGGAGGAAAGGGAAACAATGGGGAATACAAAGAGAGGGCTAAGGGACCTAAATGGGAAGATGCTCCTCTTTGTGTAGTAATAGTAACAAGAGGAGAGGTGGTGAAATATTCTAAGGTCCGGGGTCTGTGCCAAGGTACAACTTCAGGGGTGAGGGGAGTGACAAGGATTTCTCCTCCTAATGCTAGACCAAGAGGGGAAAACTCAACAAGAACACTCCCAAAATTCAGAAAATGGGAAACCTCAGAACCAGGTTTGCTAGGAAGCTGAGAATAAGGAAATGGAGTTTTTACGGAAGAAGGTGGTGAATTACCTGGTTCAGTGGTGAAGCTTTCTCCTTGAGAGGCCTTCCCTTTTATGATGATCACCTCCGGATCCACTTCAGGCGTGGCTAGATGCAACTGAGGATGGGACCACATGTGTCTGCCGCTGGAAGCCACAACTAATCACAATAGGTTCGAGTCATCACAATGGATTTTCCAGGTGCACAATAGCAATCTTCAAGGGCTCTGATGCCTGATGCACCTTCAAAATCAGAAGCTCAATGTCGTTCAATCCCAGGGAAGATTTTCAACTTTTTCCCTGGCAACGGTGCCATAAATGTTGGCTACGGAAGTCACTCTTGGATTGCAGTAGGAGCAGAGCCCGACGCCCATCAGTTTATGTCATGATTTGTTTATAAAAGGGGTGATAGAATGGAAGTTAACTCAAAACAATATTGTTCTAACTCCGAAACTAGGCCAAGTATGCATGGGCAAGTGAGGTCTTAGTCAAACTTCTTATAGTGAGTTGTAGTAAGGGTGAATAGGAGGAAGACTTGTATGAGAGACATGCAAAGGTCTGTTGTAAACATCAGGTTTCTAACAGACTGTACTAGAAAACATCTAAACGCAAGATCTTCTTACATTCAAACGCAGAAAACTAGAGAATACAACAATGCAACAATAAATCCTTTAACATAACATAATTGCAATAATTCATGTGAATTAGTCAATTATGAACTCCATCAGTATGAGATGAAAACTAGATGGGGTAAGAAAACATTCTGTCATTAAACAAGAAATCTTACATACAGATGCATAACCAGAGAACTAGAGACGTCTACTAGAACTTTACAATTGGGAGCTTCACTCTACCATCAATAGATTTAAAAAAATGGAAAAATTGCCTACATATAATCAAAGAAAAACACAACAGTGAAACCGAGACACTGTATTAAAAACATTGCGTCTGTGTGTCCACTGACAATATGCACCTATAGTCTCTGAACGATCATGCACCTATGACAGATGCAATCGAACTCCTGACAGTCCAGTGGATGGACCGGCATGCTTTTAACTCGTCACTGGACTTTCCATTTATGGTGGAGATGATATCTAACCACCACCAACTGCCTCAATAACTACTTCCTTGGGACTAGGGATGACCTTGGTCAACTCTGTCTTCTAGAATGTGGCAGTCTCCTAATGGTTCCACCTAGATCAGCTGAACAATCCTCCTTTGGATGATGCTTCATTGGATTATTGCACGGGGACCCCTATGGCAGACATGGATGAGGGTGTGACGGGGGTGATGGCGAATAAACAGGATTTGTGACATCAGATGAGGAATGCCATGGGGTATGGACAGGACACATGCGGGAGAAACATGGAGTGCAGGGGTACAAGTGAATGGTGAATGGTGTTGAGGTGGAGGTGACTGGAGGGGAGAGACACATACCATGAGGGTGAGTGGATAGGTGACAGGGGAAGAGGGAGGCGGTAAGTGATTTGGAAGAAGTGGGGGAAGATGCAAGGAGGATTCGCCACGTTAACAAGGGGGAAGGATAGTACAGAAGGTAACACATCAGAAAGGGCTCCCCACATTAATATCACATCATTTCGGACCCCCCTCCCCCCCCCGATTAAAGCTAGAAAGGCAAGGGGGGTCCAGAATAAAGCCTTAGCCATCGATATGGGCACTCTGATCACAGTCGTTGGGGAGGTGCATGCCCGATTCTAGACCCCACCCCCCCTCCGCTTAAAGGTAGAATGGCGAGGGGCTCTGGAATCCACTCTCAACCGTAGATCTGGGTGCATAGATCCTCGCCGCTCAGATCTGCTCGCTGCTTAACCACAGGCTCATTCATGCCCCAAAGTTAGGGTAAGTGGGGTTTTACCCACCTCTTCACATTTTCCCCCCTTTACAAGAAATGTTGCTAATAGTATGTAAGGAAAAACAAAGAATATTTACATATAGTAAACTAGAATCAAAGGAATAGATTAACAGATAGTGTTAGAAGCATGTACCTTTGTTTTTATTGATCCATGTCTGTGTCTATATAGAATTCCTTCTGTCCAAAATCTATTGCAAACCAGAAAAAACTAAGAAGTTGGATGATTATAGCTGAATAATTTGGTTCTGTGCAACAAGTTAGGAAGATATACTTTGAGACATGAAAATATGATTTTGTAATATGCTTGATGTATATTTCATAATTCAAGTACAATACAAATTGTATCTTGATCAAACAATATGTGTGTAAGATAAAGAGGTTGTATTGTGAAATGGGCACATTTGACCATACATGGTCAATAAGTGTATTTTGTACATGGTTTATCTTATCCAAAAGAAATCAAAAGTTGTAATTGCACATGTAGTTTTCCAATTATTTTTTTCTAGCACTATTTTGTAGCATGTCAATGTTGATGTCTCCTAGAATGATACTGGTTCTGTTAAGATGTAAATGATGTAATGCATTTGAAACAAAATCCAATATGTTTGGAAATGTTGCATGTAGAGTGGCATAGAGATTCAATATTGCAATTTCTAATTCATGGAATATTACTCTTGCCAGCACCATCTCAACATTTTTTTCTTTGAAATGCATATGCTCCAAAATTGTTACATGTTTTTTCACTATTGTATACTCCATGTGTAATGTAACTTGATATGCAACTATGATTTGGAAATTGCCTTTTTTGCATGCATAATGTCATGTATGTTTCCTGCAAGCACAGAATATCGAAATGCATTATGTCATAGTCATTGAGTATATCATTCATATGTGCATGTAGGTTACACCTGTTAAGTGAGAGAATTGATACAAATGAGTTTGTTTGTATTGATTGGTAATCATATTGTAGATTCCATTTTGCATTATTCCTAAGGCATTGCATCTCAATATCAACTTTATGTTTGAATTTAAATTTATCTCTTGTAAGATCACTTAGCAAATACAATGAGTCTATGCTTCTGACATGGGACAGAGTTGTGTATACAAGTCCATGTATTTGTATTCCAGCAAGGTCGAACACAACACTATCAAGTGTCAGCCCTTGTGATCTGTTGATTGTACATGCACATGCAAGTTTAATTGGAAATTGTTTTCGAATCTTTAGTTGACCTGTCTTTTCCAATGTCGATACTGGTTTTGATATTTGTAAGATAGGTGTCCAAATGTGTAGAGTGTTTGAATTATATAGATAAGATAACTTGTTTCCTTGTCGGTGGCCAATATGTGGGGCATGGGACTTAATCCAAAGGAAATCATCTTTTTATGTTTTGGTATAATCTTTGAGTATTCCATCTGCACCATTCACCAAGCCATCCTATGATTCATAGTTGCAGGAATATATTTCAACTAGCGTGTCTAATTTCAAGACAAGTTGCAAAGGAAAAATGGTTGTATGTTGATGACATGGTACATTGCCATGGCTTTCTTCTTCAAATTCAATTGAATTGATGATGATATCATCTCTAGGCATTAGCGATAGCATGTACCTATTATGCATTGAAACATCCCTGTTTTTGTAGAACATGTAAGGGAAGGTTGGGTCTGTTGGTGCAGGGCACATGCACCTTGAATTGATATATGTTAAGTCATCACATGTTTCGTTGTTTGTTCACATTCTATTCAGAATTGCAATAAATGTTTCATTTCGATTGCACATTGTAGTATGAAATTCAAAGCATTTTATATTGTCTTCCCAAAAGTCATGCATCATTGTTTTCATATTGACCATAGGTTGTTCAAATATCAAAGAATCTTGGATGGGTTGTGCCTAGTAAAGATCCCCATAGAATATCATGTCAATGTCTGCAAAGTATTTGGTGTGCACGTGGTTTATGTTTCTCAGTTGATTGTCAATGGAATATAAGAAGCTACCTCCAATCAAACATTGCTCATCCATGAAGACAAGTTGTAGTTCATCATAAAGCTTAGACAAGGTATCTAACATTTCCTTGTTGAGTGGAAGAAAATATGACTTGTTAAAAGGCATTAAAAATGAAAAGTGGACTGTTGTTCCACCTACATTATATGCATTTTTTCCAGTATATGCAACTATTAGTCTCTTTGGTTTCATAGGGTCAGTCGAATTGTTTGAATCATAGATTCGTATAAGCATTTGGAATAGTTCTTTTGTTGTGAATGTATTACTTGTTCCTACCCTGCCTGTAAGGAACAAGTGCACTGGAGTGTGCATGTTTAATCATTTTTTCATTGCAATGTCCTTTAGGATTGCTTGTTGTTCTCGATTCAACAGTCATCTAATTCTGTAGTATTTGTTATTTTCGATAAAGAAAGGATGTTTGTTTACTTTAAAGCCAAGATTGATACGTTTTTCAATGGTGGTTGCTCAAGGACAAGGAAAACTTTCTTGCAAGTCATGGGACTCACAAAGAGCTCTAGTTGTTTTATGGTTTGTGATGTAGGAGCATCACTACATGTCATCAAGCGCCAGCCAGCCAGCACACCCAACACGTGTTTAATGGAGAGGAGAGGCGCAACCCTCTCACTTTCAAATTTCAAATTTGAATTTAATGTATTAAATGTTTGTAAGGCTGGTAGAGTCGAAGTCGTGCCTTTGAGCATGTTGTAGTTGGTTTCTCCTTAATGGAGGACAGGTCGATGGGGATCTAGATCCGATTCGGATTAGATGACTCATTCAATGTAATTCATTGTAATTAATGAGAGTTGGTGAGGATGGAGGGAAGCGCTCGAGGAGCCCCCTTTTGTAAAAAGATCTTTTTTTTGTTTTTAAAAAAGGCAGAGAAGAAGAGAGAGAATAGAGAAAAGAGAGGGAGTTGAGACTCTGTTGGAGTCTAATCTCGAACACATTGTAATTAGACATTGATGTTAATACAAAGAAGTTTGTCCTGCATATGTGTTTTCTATGTGTTTATGTGTCTTTTATGAATGTTGTGTGTTCATTCATGCTGTAGATGTATGTTAAGTTCCATTTACAGGAGATAGATAGATTTTCCTATCTGTGAGTTCTTTCATTTCAGGTTTGGGTTCTTTGAGGCTTCATGCAAGAGGTTGCATGACAGAATACTGCGGGTTCTATAAGCCAGTGCAAGGAGTGCACTTATGAATTCTGTGGAGTTCAGACAGAGACGTGCCAGAAGGATGCACCAGCTGGAGTCACTGACTCAGGGAGAAACCTTAAGTTTCTTGAACACCTTGGAGGTTGAACTGTGCAGAGAAGGGAATAGAGAGAAGACAAAATGTCTGAAGTTCTGTGAATCTNTCTGCCAAGAGGGAATTGAGAAAGTACATAGAGTGCACAGAAGAATTCTATTTCAAGTTCAGAGAGAAAACATAATCACTAAGAATTCTATGGAGGCTCTTCCAGGAGGGCATTGAGCAGTTGCATAGAGTGCATAGAAGGACTCTTTTTGAGTTTTTTTGGGAAGAAGAGTGTCAAGGAGAGACACTCACAGAGTTACTGAAGACTCTGTTAAGCTCAGCAAGGATGGCTTGAGCAGAAGGTCGTTAGGAGGACACCATATTTCCCTTTGAGGACACAGAAGGGAAAGTCCCCTAGAGGCTCGGGTAAACAAAGCTCATGAAGGATAGTGCCTTAGCACACTGAGTAAAAACAGAGTGAGAAGAAGGTCGAGAAACCTTTTGAGGTTTCACAGTTGACTAAGCTTAGGAGGGGAAGCATTTCTATAATGTAGACAAGACCCAAAGGAAACTGGCTCACAAGGGAAGCATTGAAGGTCGAGACCTTCAGGCCTCAATTTTATTCCAAGGGAAGGGAAGAAGTGCAAGCTCAGGAGGAGGAGCATAGTTGTAGTTGGATCAACACTGGGAGGAAAGATCTAGACCATTGAATCTACGTCCAGGCACATAGGAGGAGAGAGCGCAAGGAGGATAGATCTGAATCGTCAGATCTAATGCCAATACCCGAAAATTGTTGGATCAAGCGAAGGAGAAGGGGTTTTAAACCCTTGGATATCCACACATTTTGGAATCAGGGGTTGGAGGAGCAGAGGAGGCTGCACCCCATGCTTGCAATCGTTGAAATCATGCCAGCCATTGGATCTGGAGCACAGTGGGCGGAGAGTCATTAGATCAAGGATACATGCACGTGATTTAGTCCCTAGGAGGTGCATAGAAGATCAGATCATGACCGTCATATCTCGCGTAAAGTACTGATAGCCATCGGATCCAGAAAGAGGAGAACGAGGTTTAACCCTCATAGAAACAAAGGAGAGGACTCGAAAAAAATCCCAAAAGCATCGTGACCATCCACAGGAGGACACGTGGCAAGCAGTCAAGGTTTCGGGAAAAGGCTTGAAACATTTCAAGCCGTCGATCCAGTTAGATCATGGTCATTGGTTCCAGAAGGACCTGGGCCGTTGATCTCTCAATAGAGAGATTTCGACATTTTGTGGACCTAGGATTTGAAAGGGAAAGGAGGAGCGCTTGCATCGTGATTCCCCGAATTGTGAAAGCCAGTAGCGCTTTGACGTTAAGTGCATGGTCACAGAGTGGTGGTCACATGGATGGAGGCTAAGGTAGGAGCCAGATCATTTAATCCCTTTCCAGCATTTTGACAACCCGGAGTTCAAGAGTGAAGGAGTCGTGAGATAGGGAATCCTGACTCATGATATCGTGAAACTCCGAAAGAATTCGGAGGAATAGCACTGGGACATAGGACCAGGCCACATGGAGAAGGTTTAAGGGAGGAGCCAAGGATCCGTTAGACCCTTTCAGGGTTTGGCATTTCGAAAATTCTGAGGACAAGGAACCAGGGCACTTTGCGTTGAAAACCCCGAAGTCGCGAAATGCGAAAGGTGCCTATTTGGCTTTGCTCGAGGACATAGTGTCATGGTTGCTGGAGGAGGTGAAGCTCACACCTTGTGCTTATTCACATAGGTGGGGTTTCCGAAGGACCTGTGGATCATTTGGGTTCCAGCGAGAACCCATTGAACTATTCCTATTGAGCACATTTGTGGAGATCGATCCTGCGAGGATCTCGGCCTGAGGGTCAGGGGTCTGCGTCAAAGTGGTATCAGAGCTTGATTTTGTCTATATATTGTAGGTAGAGGGAGCCAGAGGAAAACAAAGACAGAGTGTTTAAGCTCTGTGATGATTGTTGCAAGGTGTGCAGCAGTTAATAGACAGTCAGGAGGACTATAGGAAAGGCTGGAAGCACTCACGATTGCAGAGTGACAACAACAAGTTTTCCAAGAGGGGAGATAGGAACAGGAAGATGGCTACTGAAGGCCATGGACATGGTGGAAAGAAGAACCACCACCAGCAAAGAAAATATGATATGTATGAAGAGCTCACAGAGATAAGGGTGAGAATAGAGGAGCTTGCACTGTAGATGCAGTAGGATGCAAATCTGTATTGGGTATATGAATGGCCCATAAAGAGAAGGGTAAGGTGGCCAGTTTAGTATTTATTGGCCCAAAGGCAGCGGAGACTGCTGAAAGAATGGTTGAGGTGTGTTAGAAGCCTCGGTGATAGAGAAGGAGTGGTTCACACTCGTGAACCAGAGACTGGGAGAAATCTCAATGATGATAAGGATGAGATGAGATCGTTGGAGGATCTCATAGACTGCTAAGTGGGCAGTAGAAAATTCCCAATTTTCCAAGTGGGCAAGGAAAAGGAGATGAGACTGTCTGAAAGTCTCGGGAGCTCAGAAGTGAGTTCATGTTAGGAAGGAGTGCTGATGGAGATGGGATCGATTGATCTCATAGATTGCCAAGTGAGAAGCAGAAAAATCCCATACTGCCAAGTGGGCAAGGGAGAGCAGATGAACTCAGAGGTGATTTTATATCAGCAAGAGGAGATGACAGAGAAAGAAGGTCAGAAAAGTATTATGATGATTGGGGGAATTCGAGTATTCCTGCCAAATAGTCCAGTAGAGGCTAATACAAGCATTGCGCATGAGGGTATAGTGCAACAACAATCTGAGAAGGAGGCCATGGGGCCAAATGATTTTAAAGTTAACTGTGTTTGTGATGCAGGTACAAAAAAGGAACGACAACCATCAGAGACTGTCATGATGAAGGAGAAGATATCAGAAGCTTCCCAAGGAAAAGAAGAGGAGCACACAGTTGAGATGCTCACTCCATGGGAGAAGGAGTTAGAAATGTTGGAGGATTGGTTAAACCATTCAAAACCAGTAGATGAATTCCATGAGCAAACAGTCGTGGAGATTTCAAGAGAAGAGCATTCAAAGAAATTACTCAAAAATTTCAGCCAAGGAGATGAACAGATGATAATTGCAGTGTCGAGGCATGCAGCAAAAGATGAATCAGAATTCCAGTCTGAGGAGCAGCTTGATGAAGCTGGAGATGCATGAGCAGGAGAACTGGCAGAAGCAAAGCTATTAGAGAAGGAAGTTGTGCAGTAGCTCAGTGATAGGATTGTAGAATTGGAGTTTGCAGCAGAGTGGCAACTCAATGCCACAAGAGAAGGTAAAGAAAACATGGAAGATTGAGCAGATCTTCCCACTAAGGAGAAGAAGAAGTGTAGTGGAGTAGGCTGAGAAAGGAAAGCCGGCCATGGGAGCAGATGGACAAGGATATTGAGAATATTAGGAGGCTGATGTCGAGGTTGGCAACAGAAACTGCCAGTGAGGAGGAGCTGAGAAGAGGAGAACTTGCCATAGCAGCAAGGTAGCAGATGCAGCAGTAGCAGCAAAGCAGTGGAGCAGATGGACAGGTTGATGGGGATCTAGATCCAATTGGGATTAGATGTCCCATTCAATGTAATTCATTGTAATTAATGAGAGTTGGAGAGGATGGAGGGAAGCGCTCGAGGAGCCCCCTTTGTAAAAAGATCTTCTTTTCGTTTTTAAAAAAGGAAAAGAAGAAGAGAGAGAATAGAGAAAAGAGAGGGAGCCAAGTCTCTGTTGGAGTCCAAGCTCGAACACATTGTAATTAGACATTGATGTTAATACAGAGTAGTTTTTCCTGCATATGTGTTTTTTATGTGTTTATGTGTCTTTTATGAATTTTGTGTGTTCATTCATGCTATAGATGTATGTTAAGTTCCATCTGCAGGAGATAGATAGATTTTCCTATCTTTGAGTTCTTTGATTTTAGGTTTGGGTTCTTTGAGGCTTCATGCAAGATGTTGCATGACAGAATACTATGGGTTCTATAAGCCAGTGCAAGAAGTGCACTTCTGAATTCTGTGGAGTTCAGACAGAGACGTGCCAAAGGACGCACCAACTGGAGTCATCGACTCAGGGAGAAACCTCAAGGTTGTTGAACACCTTGGAGGTCGAACTGTGCAGAGGACAGCACAGAGAGAAGATAGAACATTTGAAGTTTTGTGAATCTCTGCCAAGAGGGCATTGAGCAAGTGAATAGAGTGCACAGAAGAATTTTATTTCGAGTTCAGAGAGAAAATAGAATCACTAAGGATTCTATGGAGGCTCTTCCAGGAGGGCATTGAGCAGTTGCATAGAGTGCACAGAAGGACTCTTTTGGAGTTCTGTTGGGAAGAGGAGTGTCAAGGAGAGACACTCACGGAGTTACTAAATACTCTATTAAGCTCAGCAAGGAGGGCTTGAGCAGAAGGTCATCAAGATGACACTAGATTTCCATTTGAGGACTGTTGGCAGCCAATTCACATTTTCCTACTGTCCTTATAAGCTGCCTACACCAGTGTTTTGCAAACCTTAATTTTTTGTCGCAATTCTCAAATAAAACGACACTTTTATTTTTTGCGTTATTTGCACACCTACCTTTGTTCTCATTTTCATGACTGCAAGCGTGAAAACTTGGTTTTCGAAGTCGCATTAAAAGCATCACTGAATTGTCGTTATCTTTCTTTTCAATATGCCCATTGCATTTACATTTTACTTATCATTATACAGTTGGCAAGACCTCTTGTCCTGTACTCATTTGACATTCTTTGTTTGATTATACAGTTTCATTTCATGAGTAATTGAGTTTGTGACGCATTGGTGATTGGATTTACATGTTTTTTGATTGATCGACCTGAACATTGGTTACATAAAAACACATTGGTGTTATGTTTAAACTCGTGGTATGAATCGTTCTATACAACGCATGTCACATAGTCAAACCCTTGGTATTGGTTTCGATTCATTTGTTTGGTTTTGAAACTATAACTATTTCTCACGTGAATGACTAATCCATTTACCAAAGGTTTCTATTGATTGATTGAAGTGGCATGGTTGTAAAACATATGCGTTGTGATTTGAATAGTTATAAGTGTTGATGGTTGTACCATGGTAATGACTATTTTGCATGGGAAGAAATAGCTCCACCACCTTCGCACGATATGTCATTAATGTTTTTCCCCCTATCCCTGTTTCACCTCTGCTAGTTTGGTTAAGCCTGTGAGCATTCTTCCCCTGTGTATGCTGTGATTCAAACCCTGGCTTGTTCACATTACTCACCGTGTGCTCCTCTCTATGGCACCGGTGGTGCAAATTGAGCCGAACGGTAGTCAAGCCCTGCTACTGTTCGACAACGCCCGGAAAGATTTAGAGGATAGTGGTTGGCTCACGTTTGTATAGAGGTTCGAGGGTTTCAATCTGTTTGTTGCACAACAGTTCTCCCTTAACTTTGATGGGTGTAGGGCTAAAGTAGGTGACATTAAGCTTGAAATCACTGAAGAGTTCATTAGCTCAGCCACAGGATTAGCAACCATGGGCCAAGGATGGTTTAAAAACTCTAAAGTTGATGAGGTTCTGTGGCCATTACTGTTCGTATCACGAAAGGTCACATCCTGTGACAAAGGTATGCCTATTTCCATGCTTAAACCAAGGTCGCATGATCTTCTGATAGTCGTTAAACAATTTGTGATTTGTGAGGGTCGGTAAGGATTGGGTTTTCTTTATCACCTTTGACTATTAATGAATTTCATGGGTTATCTAGTGAACATGCCATTTTATTTCCAGCGTAGTCTTTACAAAATGGCTAAAAGGTTTAAACGAGAGAAGGCCGATAGTAGCTTGTTTCACCACAACCTAATCAGACTCATTGTCGTTCATCATTTAAACCTCCACAACAATAATTGGCAAGATTTTCTCTCTCGGAATGGCTTTGTTGATTTAGATTCTGTCCAAATTGATAAGTCTATGGTCAGTGAGACCAAGATCGGAACACCTGTGCCTTTTCATGCCCTTCTACCCTCTCCCAAACCCTCGGTCTGCCCTGATATCGACCTACCCGACATTGTAATAGACAAGGTTGAGGCTGTAAAAAAGCCTGTGAGCAAGAAAGTCAAGGGTAACCCTACTGTCGATGGCAAAGGTAAAAAGAATGCTCGACTGATATCGAGACTTGCTAGGAATAAACCTAAACCAAACATTGATCAAAATCCCATAGTCCTCAGCAAAGACTTGGACTCTGATATTGAGTGCTTCTTCGCTAGTGAGTACCCTTATTCCCATGGTCTGTGCTCTGAGCCACCCTATGACTTTGTTTCTAATTTTCCCCCATGCTTGAAGAATAATCCTAGCTACCCAGGGATCAAACTACCTAATGAAACCCTCGGTGATCTGAACAAGCCCTCGACTGTCGTTTCAAAGCCCAAGCAAACAACATGTTTTCAATGTAATGTGTGGCTTGAATGCTACTATACCAACGTTCCCTTGTTACAGTCGAAAATCAAATCATTGGAAAACCAAGTTACAACACTGTCAAGAGAAAGGGACAAGCTTCAAGCTAATGACAAGAAGCAGAAAACCACTGGTTCGATCGTATTTAGGAATGTCGAATTGGCTACAGCCTTCGTCAATTCCAAACTGTCATAATCGAAGCTGTTTCATTTGGTCCAAGTATGATTTTCAATTTTAAATTTTGTTTCAGGAGTGGCTTGAATTAATGTATAATGAAGTTTTGATTTCTGTTAGTTCTGTTTATGATTCTGTTATAGTTTAATCCTGTACGGTAGATTCATTTTAAAATTAAAAATAGATACGATTTGTTTATGCGATTTGTTGTGCCCAGTTTAGTACAAGCAATTCATTGATTTTGATTTGGTTTGGTTTATTTGTATATCAATTCTGTTTGATAGTTGATTTGATATGATTTTAATTAGTTTTTTTTGCTCCTAATAACTCAAAATGACTCTGTTCTGTATTGAATTAGTATTCTCGATTGGATTTTAATTATCTTCGACCTATGCTAAAGATCACCTTGCTATAATCGTGGACTTGTGTTGATTTGAAACGGCTGTAACAGACACAAGATGTTTCGATTCGTTTTGGTCTGATAGATGCACGATTACCTTTTTTGAGTTAGATTGATATTGAAAGTAGATTTGATACTGCGCTATTGGTTTTGATTTTCAAAAAAGAATTGGTCTCTGTTGAATTCGTATGAGAAAACTCAACTAATAGTTCGTTTTTGAAATTGATTCAAATAATGATTTCTTTGAATATCAATCAATTCTGTCTACCCCCAATTGGCAATAACAAACATTGGACGAGTCCCACAGATCCTGTTATCAACCGATTAATTCCATTATGATTTCGTTTGTGATAATTTACACACCATTTTTTATTTGATTTGCTAATAGCATGTATCGTTTGTTTATGTTTAATATGGTGATATCAATCTGAAAACGATCATGTTGTTTTCATATGAATTCGATCGTGTTTTCTGTTAATGGATGAGGCAGCATAAACGATTACATATGATTTGTTAAAACTGTTCGTTTTGATTTCAATTGGTTATGAAAACGATTTCATTACTGTTCGGTTATCCAATACGATTTTGTTAACCCGACTTGGTGATAACGAATCAAACATAGTGTATCCATCTCTGTTATCATTTGGTTGAATAAAATTTGGTTTGCTCAAGTTGCATACAAGTGTCGATTTGAATGGTACTTTTAGCAATCAAATATTTTTAAATAGTTGAATATGTTTTTTAAGATTCGAATTGATTTTTAATACGATTCTGTGTTTGATTTAGACCAGCTACAGAATCGCAAGATTCTGTAGCTTGTCTTTAGAATTAGATTTTTATCAATTTTATCAACAAAATATCCTCTTGACTTGTCCATTTTTATCCTCTTTCAGGTACATTCGAATTGCAATAATCAATTGGGCATACTGTGGCAGTCTAAGAGATATTTGTGTGATATAGTTTTTATTTTAGGTTGTTAGTTTAATCATCTGGAGATATTTTCCCATATTTGTGTAAACAGTTTTGATAATTTCCACAGGGATGTTTTACCCTGTGGGAGGTCTTTAAGTACTTGTCATTTTTTGTAATAATGATCATCCTCACTTGTGGGAGAACCAAGCTATGGATTTATGATACAAACTGAGACGAGAGTTGATGTCTTGTAACAACTTTCGCTTTCAATATATCAAACTTTTGTTTCGAGTTTTATGCATATCAGTTTGCAGTTGATTATAGACTACTTTAGCTATCATAATCTATTTTAGGATGATATGATTTGATAAATGTGTTATACATATCTAATCTCTTTCATTG
>JASDQU010739994.1:192127-208665 GCA_032191745.1 Picea mariana
TACACATACATTTCTTGTACATATACACTAGTATGTATGAGTTTTCTTGACTTACTTACTGATAGTGTCGGTTAGTTGTTATGAATGTGTGAACCATGTTCTTGTTCTTTGTACCATAAGATACCTTAACTTCGGGACGAAGTTTCCTGAAGGGTGGGTGTATGTAACAACCCTTGATTATAAATTATAATTAATTTAATAATGTAATCCTAAAAGATTAGCTAAACTATATTTATTTATTAAAATAACCTTAACTAATTATTTTTTATTAATTAGTTATTCTTGATTATGATTAATTTAAGAATTATTAACTCATTAATCAATATGGTAAATAAATAAAGGTGGATAATAAAATATATTATGAATTTAAGTTACGTTCCCGAAAATGGAAGCATTTAATAAATGGGATAAGATATTTAATAATGGGATAAGATATTAGGTAAGGGAGTAAATGAAGNGGGGGTATTAGCAGAGTAAAATTTGGATTGGAATTGACACAGTGCACCGGGGGTTTACTGGGGATTTTGGGCACAGAGGGCTAAGATATCCGTTGATATCCTAGGGCTAGGAGCTAACTAGTCGACAGGGAGGTCGGTTTTGGGTAGTGTTCTAAAGAAGCAGGAAGGAAGGAAGCTGCGGACAACAGGAAGGATCACTAGCATCAGGTTCAGGTATTTTAATTCAAATTTATGCATTGTTTTAATTAGATTTATTACTTGCATAAATTTAATTTTAATTTATGCATTGATAAATTTTACTTGCGTAAGTGTTGAGAAAATTTGGAATTATTCTTCTTTTATAAACTTAGTAGAAATTACTGTACATTTGGTAGAACTACTAGATGTTAATTTAAAACCGGCCTTTACACCTTGACCTTGACTGAGAAGAGAATCCTAGTAGAAATCCAATAGCCAAGAGAGGCTAATGCACCAAGCAAGAAAATAGAAACTAAACTGAACAAATGATCCCACCCAGAAGCTAGCGCACCCCTTTCCAGCTCTCCCAGAAACTTGCACACCAAACTGCTGCTGCCTGCAACTACCCGCGCAGATTTAACTCTCACTGCAACTGCTGAGATGATAAATAATGAAATTGGCGCCCTGCATTTATAGTAAACTAGGAAGGCAAACTGGGGCCGACTTCTCCTTCTGGGTATCAATAAATTCATATTAAACGTATTTGTCCAGCCGACAACTTGTCTGGGTTTCTTTCAATTCTTTACTTCCTTCTGGAGGATTCTAGTCTCATCATAGGTCAAAATAGAGGTTCATACCTCCCAAAGCTACCATAATATTAACACTCCCTCCTATCTAGGGAGGTATGGTCTTGAGCGCAACAGAACATTCAACTGGTAGCACTACGAGCACCTGTCATTATTATCCAACTAGATAATCTCCTATGACAACTGGTACAATATCAATTAATAGAACACACCTGTGTATATTCAGGTAGTATGCAACTACTCAAACTGTGAAACATAGTCACAAATAGTGGAACAAATCCACCACAGTAGCATATCTACTATCATTTATTCTTCATAACAAACATCTGATAGAAACCTACATAGAAACAATGTTATGATAAAAACTGAATCATCTGGGCCAATCTTTCACTCACGTCTGTGAGATCTGAAAGAATGTCTGCCCTCAGTATAGAATATCAATAATGAGCTATCTACCCCATTCTTCTCAAACAAAGAAGAGGGATTATTTCCAATTTCTGAGCCTGGACCATTTCTCACCCTAGGCCATTCTTCCTACACTAATTAAAGTGCACCCTGGATAGAATGTATAAACCCTAAGAAATGTTTTCACCATTCCTTACCCTGGGCCATTCCTCCGACACTAAACAAAGTGTAACCTGGAGAGAATGAGTCTGCCCTAAGGAATGACTGTCCCTAATTGTTGAGCCTGGACTATTCCCCACCCTGGGCCATTCCTCTGACACTAAACAAAGTGTAACCTAGAGAGAATGAGTCTGCCCTTGAGGAATAACTGTCCGAACCATTCCCCACCCTGGGCCATTCCTCCAACACTAAACAAAGTGTAACCTAGAGAGAATGTATAACCCTCGAGGAATGTATGTCCTGCATTAACCTCCAAAATGGACCATTCTTCGAAACTTCTCACAACTGTGAACTTCAAAAGAATGACTGCCTAGTGAGGCAGAGAATTCTACTTGACCACTACTCAGAGTGACTGCCAAGAAGAATGACCATCCTAGACCCCTCCCCATGTTAACCACAATTGGAAGTCGATGTCTATGATACATCAGCAATTAGTCTGCCTCCCATGTTAACTACAATGGGAAGTCTCTGTCCATCAGAAATCTCAATCCACTTTCCGAACTAGAAAGCATCTATCCAATCTAGAATAATTTTCAATTATAAAGATAAATAATGTTTTCAGTGCTCCCTCCTAACTGGAGAGTCATTTAAATGACAAAAATAAATGTTTTCTCAAAAATATTTTTCCGTACCTTTTCTTATCTTGGAGAATCTTATTTTTCAGCTAAGGGAGTTATTTCCACGATCCCCATCTTCTCTCGAAAATATGGAAACTTGATTTTGGATAGAGGTTTTGTCAGGATATCTGTTGTCTACTCATCAGTGGGGATATACTCGAGCTTTACCTCTCATTCTTGGAATTTATCTCAAATAAAGTAGTATTTGATCTCAATGTTCTTCGACCTTTCATGAAACACTGGATGTTTGGATAATCTTATGCAACTCTGATTATCACAATATATTATGGTCGATTCGGGAATCTGATCAAATAAATTAGAGATTAACTTCCTTAGCCATACTACTTCTATGCATGCTTCACAAGATGCCATATACTCTGCTTCTGTTGTACTAAGTGCGACAAACTTCTGTTTCTTGCTGCCCCAAGATATCATAGTGGAGCCCAAGCTGAAACACATACCTGAAGTACTCTTTTGTCTTATGCACTTCCTGCCCAATCAGAGTCTATGAATCCATGGAGTTAGATATCACTGGATGCGGTATATCTCAACCCATAGTTTATTGTCCCATGAATATATCTTAGGACATGCTTTGCATCTATCCAATGTTCTTGTCTAGGTTCCACCTGGAACTGACTTAATGTATTTACAGCAAAGCAAATATATGGTCGAGTATTTACCAAATAAATTAATGATCCAATTAGCTGTCAATATAGAGATGGATCTACTGGATCGGAATCTGGGACTTTCACTTTTCTTATATCTGCATTCATAGGAGTGTCCATGGATTTACATTCCATCATTCCAAACTTCTAAAGGATCTTTATTGCGTACTTTCCTTGTCCAAGGAATACTTCACCACACTTCTGTCATACTTCTAGTCCCAAGTAATAGTGCATGAGACCTAGATCTTTCATATCAAATTCAGAGTCTAAATCCTTCTTACACTAGATGATTTGAGATTCTTCACCTTTTATGAATATATCATCAACATATAATAGTAGAATCACAGGTGCGTTGTCCACGACTTTGTAATAAAGGTTTGGATCTGCATGACTCTTGGAGAAACCAAGTCTTGTTAGATAACTGTCCATTCTGGCATACCAAGCCCTTGGAGCTTGCTTGAGTCCATATAGAGCTTTCTTCAATCTGAAAATGTGAGTGTCTCTGGAATGTACCTTGAATCCTTGAGGTTGTTCAATATATACTTCTTCTTCAATAGCTCTGATGAGAAAGGTTGTCTTTACATCCATCTGGTGTAGATTCCATCCCATGGAAGTGACAAGAGATATGATAGCTCTGATGGAGGTATACCTTGCCACCAGAGAAAAGGTTTCATCATAGTCTTCTCCCTCCTTCTGGGAGAACCCTCTGGCCATGAATCTTGCCTTATATTTATCCACGCTTCCGTCTGCTACATGTTTGATCTTGTATACCCATTTTGAGGTTACCACTGATTTCTCTTTAGGTCTGGGTACAATTTCCCATACTTCATTTTTCATAATGGACTGATGTTCTTCCGCCATAGCTTCTTTCCATTGTCCCTTTTTAACTACTTCTTTGAATGTAGTAGGTTCTTCATCTAGGAGTTTTGTCATGTATGCTGCATAACTTGAGAATCTTTTCGGTCTTTTACTCTTCCTGGATGTTCCTTCTGGAACCTTGATTCTTTCTGCATCTTGTAATGTAGCTTCAAGCCAAGCTAGTCATTTCTTGTTCTTTGGTATATTATCTGCTCACTGTTCTCACATGGCTCTATAGGATGATCAAGTTGATCCTTTTCGTTATTTTCATTTTTTGTGTTTTCTTCATTTAGCTCTTCAATTTCTTCCTCTTCTATAGTTTCTTCAATAGATTTTTTGAAGGCCATCCTTTCATTGAATTATACATCTCTGCTTACTTCTATCTTGTGTTGTTTTGGAATATATATTCTATAGGATTTGGATGAATCACTATATCCCACGAATATCCCCTTCTTTCCTGAGGGTTCTAGTTTATTTCTTTTATCTTTGGGAATATGAGAGTAAACTTGACATCCAAATATTCTTAAGTTTTCTACGTTAGGTTTCTTACCTAAGAATGCTTCTTCTGGTGTCATGTCCTTCAATATGGGATGAGGGCTTCTATTCTGTATGTATATTGTTGTCATTGATGCTTCTCCCCATAGAAACATGGATAGATCTTGATCATTCAATAGGGTTTTTACTGTTTCTTCGATAGATCTATTCTTTCTTTCTGGTACACCGTTTTGTTGAGCATTATGAGGAACAGTCAGCTCCCTCCTAATCCCTGCTAATTTGCAAAATGCAACGAAATCCTTCGAGGTGTATTCTCCTCCATTATATGTTCTTAATGTATTGATCTTCTTGTTTGTAAGGTTTTCTATTTCTTCGTTGAATTCTTGGAACTTGTTGAATACTTCATCTTTTGACTTTAGTAGGTACAGCCACGTCTTTCTTGAATAGTCATCTATGAAGGTTACGTAGTAGAGAGATCCTCCTAAAGATCTAACTTGCATTGGACCGCAAACATCTGAGTGTATTAGATCTAGGGTTTCCTTAGATCTATTGTTGCTGCTTGGAAATGGTTTCTTGATATTCTTCCCAAGGGCACATCCCTTGCAAATTCCTTCGTGTGTAGATTTCAGTTCTGGTATTCCTTCGACCATCTTTCTGAGGAAAGGTAATGCTTGATAATTGATATGAGCATACCTTCTATGCCAAAGCTCATTAGGGTTGACTTTGTCATGTACTAGAGCTTCTTCATTTCATTCTAGTAGTCTATACAGGTTTCCTTCATGTCTTCCAATAACCCTAGCATCTTCTATGCTATAATATTTATGCCATGATAACACTTTTCCATCTATGAAGGCTATTATGTTTCCTTTGTCTTCTAAACATGATATTGATACAAGATTCTTTTCTAAACTAGGTACATATAAAACATTGCTTAAGTGAACATGATTACCTGATTCCAACTTGACAAAGGCTTGTCCAAATCCTTTGACGGGGTAGGTGCTTTTGTCTCCAAGCTCCACTTTGTACGATGTCTTTCTCTCATTTAGATTTGAGAGTCTAGCTTGATCTCCCATCATGTGCCTAGAATCTCCACTGTCGATTATCCACATATCGTCTTCAATTTTCCCAGTAAGCACTGAGTAGTGTAAGAGACTGATTGTTTCACACATGTCTTTGGTTGACTGGTAACTGATCATGCCTTGATCCAAAACTTCAACTTTGTCATTTCTATCTTCTGAGAAAGTCAATAGGTGCACTAAGTTAGGGCGCATCTGAATATCTTCTCCTTGAGCGAGATGCTCCATCACAAGGCGTCGGATCTGAGAATTAGGGTTTCTACAACTGCTACTGCTAGTAACCCTAGCTACAGTGCTTTGGAAGCTGCTCCTGCTAGTAACCCTAACGGCAGTTCCTCAATGAGCTCAATATCTAGCATTTATGTTTCCTTCCAGTGTTTTAGGCTGACTGAAGGGGGTGTGGGCCCATAACCTGTTAGAATATATAAGATTATGCTCTTTTTACCATTGACGATACCCTCATCACCCAACCACTAGCCGAAGCCACCCTCCGAGCACCTTGACCTTGACTGAGAAGAGAATCCTGGTAGCAATCCAATAGCCAAGAGAGGCTAATGCACCAAGCAAGAAAATAGAAACTAAACTGAACAGATGATCCCACCTAGAAGCTAGTGCACCTCTTTCCAACTCTCCTAGAAACCTGTGCACCAAACTACTACTACCTGCAACTGCCTACGCAGATTTAGCTCTCACTGCAACTACTGAAATGATAAATAATGAAACCGGTGCCCTATATTTATAGTAGACTGGGCAGGCTAACTGGGGCTGGCTTCTCC
Organism: Picea mariana; assembly: GCA_032191745.1. Lineage (NCBI taxonomy): Eukaryota > Viridiplantae > Streptophyta > Pinopsida > Pinales > Pinaceae > Picea > Picea mariana. The sequence goes on from JASDQU010739994.1 coordinate 198,461, forward strand.
TTCTAGGTATCAATAAATTCATATTAAATGTATTTCTCCAGCCGACAACTTGTCTAGGGTTTCTTTCAATTCTTTACTTCCTTCCGGAGGATTCTAGTCTCGTCATAGGTCACAATAAAGGTTCATACCTCTCGAATCTACCATAATATTAACACGCATTTGATGGTATTCCTTCACTCTACACATGCATTTCATATATCTTCTTTTCAGTGATAATGGAATCCTCGATCATATTTGCTTGGTCTTTTATTACTCTAGCCTTTGAGATAATACCATCATATTTGGCATGTACATCCTCTAGATGGAGTTCAACTGCTTCAAGTATCTTCTGTTGACCTTATTGAATCTTCTATTCTTTCTCCTTTTGAAGCTGAAATGTGATCCCATCTAACAAATTCTGATGTCCTTCTTCAATTTTGGCTTGCATTTCTGACTTTACCTCATCCGTATTTAAGGATACCTCAACCTTTTGCAAATTTCCTCTTGCGGTCTTTTGGTAGATTTTTCATCCAAGATTATTCTTTCTTCTTTATTTTCACAATTCTTTTTTTATTTTTTCAATCTCTTAACCTCATACAATAGTTTTTTATTATGGCTTCGTAATCTACATATCTCTTCATCTTTTTTTTCAAATCTTCTCTTGATTCATTTTTTTCCCACTTGCCTTTGCTAGTCTTTTCTTGCTTTAGGTTCTTAACCTCCTTAATGAATGATTCTTTAAGGGATATTATCTTAGATAGATCCTCACCCTTCTTCTTAGTCTCTTCCTTTGATTCTTTTAATTCATCTTGAATTCTATACATTTCCTTCATTTTTGTATCCCTAATCCATTTATCTGAAAATATTTTTTCAAATTCTTCCCATGTGCAGTGCCATCTAATATTTTGATCAACACTCGTCCACCACTTCCAAGATTCATGAAAAATATAATCTCTTTCTTTCCTAGGAGTCGTATTATATTATTTTACCAACCTCAACCATTSCATAGGATTGATTTCATCTTTATCTGTATCTCTTGTAAATTTAGGTATTTCCATTGATTCTTAATTGAGGTCTTTRAAACCCTAATTTGGAGTTTGTCCTCCTAGCCGACCTTACTTATGATGTGTCTMTGCAATTYCAKCCCTTTTTAGTCTGAAATTGTGACATGTAGTACTCTGAAATTTCTTCTYTGCAATGTCACAGGTCTGACCAAAATTGGATGTGCCAAGTGGAAGTTATGATAACTTCCCCACACCTTGTTGATTTTTGGCCTTTCCGGTAGAGAGAMCTTGTACARCGTTCCTCRTGCACAATAATTGATATAAAATTATGAAAATTGTAYCAGAAATACTATGGCCTATGAAATATTCAATTCAAMTAGTCTCACTCAATTTGGATTYTCTATGAATAAGTTATGGTTGTTTTACCCAGAACACATGTTTGAGACTACTCAATAGGACTAGTCAGATACCCTATCTTCCACAGGGTGTATCTACACAGTTATGATGACCCAGAAGCTAAAATTTGTATCACAGATACCTTGATAACTTCTATGAATATTCTCTGGATTTCAAGGTCTGAAACATTACAAAAAAAATGTTTATAGAAAAACTTTTGCGATGACTAAATTCAGGATGATTCCAGAACCCTATCTTACACAGTCTATATTTCCACAAGTATAAGTCCTTAGGAGATGAAATTTGAACCCAACGTACCTTGATTCATATAATAAATATCCTCCAAGGGGTTCCTTCTGAAACTCGATAGAACAAAATTTATAGCAAAAATTCCAAGGTGTCTCAGATGTAACAGCGAAACCACAAGACCTTGAGCTTTGATACCAAATGTTATGATCCAAATGAACAAAATATCATAAAATAATAAAATTACACACCATGTACAGAATATAAATGTGGATCACAACTCCAAATAGATAAGTTACACAATAACTCCTTAAATAATAGGGGAACCCCCTCCAAATAACCAAATACCTTTCATACTTCACAATTCACATGTCAATAATGAATACATGATATCTTATATATAGCTATTCACACTTGCACATGAGGCCCCTTTATCACTATGTCAACCCTATTACATATTTATTTACACATTACATGTACATTTAGGCCCCTATATTTACCCCCCTTGGGATCATATCATATACATTTATCCATATATATGCCCCTCTTGGGTCATAACATAGTACCCTCCTTCAAAAAGCTTTGTCCTCAAAGATTTTAACTTAAAGACTTCACATGTGATGAGACCAAGTAATATGACTTTCTTATGTTCTTTCTTTCTTCATTCCATTTTCGATGATCTATCCATCCAAAATTAATTCTTTTTTATCTTAATCCTTGGTGTCTAGTTGTTGAATAATTTTATTTCCTTTGATTCCATGTATTTTTGTTCCATAAATATTGACAAGTATTCCATCTTCTTCCTTCATAATGTTGATATTGTACTTCTTGTCTTCCTTGAAATGTTTCTTGGTAATGAGGGTGTCGATACGGTTTCACATTTGATGGTCTTCCTTCACTCTGCACATGCATTTCATCTATCTTCTTTTCAGCGATAATGGAATCCTCGATCATCTTTGCTTGGTATTTGATTACTCTAGCCTTCAAGATAATACCATCATATTTGGCATGTACATCCTCTAGATGGATTTCAAGCTCTTCAAGTATCTTCTGTTGACCTTCTTGAATCTTGTCTTGTTTCTCCTTTTTAAGTTACAATGTGATCCCATCTAACAAATTATGACGTCCTTCTTCAATTTTGGATTGCATTTTTGGCTTTACCTCATCCGTATTTAAGGAATCCTCAACCTTCTTGCAAATTTCCTCTTGCAATCTTTTGGTAGATTCTTCATCCAAGATTATTATTTCTTATTATTTTGACAATTCTTCTTTTCTTCTTTCAATCTCTTAACCTCATCCAATAGTTTTTTATTATGGATTTGTAATCTACATATCTCTTCATCTTTCTTTTTCAAATCTTCTCTTGATTCATCTTTTTCCCACTTGCCTTTGCTAGTTTTTTCTTGCTTTAGGTTCTTAACCCCCTTATTGAATGATTCATTAAGGGAAATTATCTTAGATAGATCCTCACCCTTCTTATTAATCTCTTCCTTTGATTCTTTTAATTCATCTTGAATTCTATACATTTCCTTCATTTTTGTATCCCTGATCCATTTATCTAAAAAGAGTTTTTCAATTTATTCCCATGTGCGGTTCCATCTAGTATTTTGATCAACACTCATCCACCACTTCCAAGCTTCATCAAAAAAATAATCTCTTTCTTTCCTAGGAGTCATATTATATTATTTTACCAACCTCAACCATTCTATAGGATTGATTTCATCTTTATCTTCATCTCTTGTAAATTTGGGTATTTCCATTGATTCTTAATTGAGGTCTTTGAAACCCTAATTTGGAGTTTGTCCTCCTGTCCGACCTTACTTATGATGTATATATGCAATTATGTCCCTTATCAATCTGAAATTGCGACCTATAGTACTATAAAATTTATTCTCTGTAATGTCACAGGTCTGAACAAAATTGGATGTGCTAAGTGGAAGTTATGATAACTTCCCCACACCTTGTTGATTTTTGACCTTTCCGGTAGAGAGAACTTGTACAGTGTGCCCTGTGCACAATAATTGATATACAATTATGAAAATTGTACCAGAAATAATATTGCCTGTGAAATATTCAATGCAACTTGTCTCACTCAATTTGTATTCTTCATGAATAAGTTATGGTTTTTTTACCCGGAACACATGTTTGAGACTAGTCAATAGAAATAGTCAGATACCCTATCTTCCACAGGGTGTATCTACACAATTATGATGACCCAAAAGATGAAAATTTTATCACATATACCTTGCTAATTTCCATGAGTATCCTATGGATTTTAGGGTCTGAAACATTACATAAAAACGTTTATAGCAGAACTTACACAATGACTAAATTCAAGATGATTCCAGAACCCTATCTTACATGGTCTATATATCCTCAAGTATAAGGCATCAGGAGATGAAATTTGAACCCAACATACCTTGATCCGTATAATAAATATCATGAAAGGGGTTCCTTATGAAACTTCGTAGAAAACAAATTATAGCAAAAATTCCAAGGTGTCTCAGATCTAGTAGCGAAACCCCAAGACCTTGAGATCTGATACCAAATGTTATGATCCAAATGCTCNAAAATATCATAAAATAATAGAATTATACACCATGTACAGAATGTCAACGTGGAGCACAAATCCCATATAGATAAGTTACACAATAACTCCTTAAAGAATAGGGGAACCCCCTCCAAATAACCAAATACCTTTCATACTTCACAATTCACATGTCAATAATGAATACATGATCTCTTATATATAGCTATTAACACTTCACATGAGTCCCCTTTATCACTAGGATGACCCTATTACATATGTATTTACACATTACATGTACATGTAGGCCCCTATATACCCCCCCCCCAACCCCTCCCCACCCCCCTTGGGTTCATATCATATATATGCCCCTCTTGGGTCATAACAATCAAGACATTTTACAATGGAGTATCTCAAGCCTTTAAATAGGATTTATCACATGAAATACTATGGGAAAAACAATGGTTTACCAAAACCATGGGCTCATAAACCACCATTGATAAACCCATCAATGACCATTATGTTCTACTATATGACCGAGTCAAGATTAACCCAACATTCCCTCCTTTAAACTTGACTTGGGATACTCACCTACCCTCCTCAAAGTTTATTTATCAGGTTCCCCAAAATACAACATGCCCCCCACTATCACCTAGGTCTAAGTCTAGAATTTATCGGTGAAACTTCAAACCAGGGGTACGCATGCCTAAACAGGTCTTACATCCAAATGTCCATTTACACATGAAAAATAAAATAAAATATATAAAAATTATTATAATTGTTTTGATTCAAGAGACATCTACCTTATTCTTTCCCCACATCTCTCTTTTCTCCAAAGAGAATGAACCAAATCAAACACTCTTTAACTGAGTACTTATTTAGAGGATATCCTTTATGTGCTTCCACCAGTGCTCCATTTCAATCCTTGTGATGCATTTCTATATTTCATTCACCATGGTTCATATACCCATGAACCATCTTATAGCAAAACCAACTCTAAACCCTTCTCTCTAATCATCTTTGTTCATGGAAGATTGATATTATTGTTTGAGAAAACACAATTCATTGGACAAGTTCATCAAGTGGGTATTCAATACCTTGTAGTTTCTCTCGATCTACTTTTGCACTCTAATCAAGAACTTGAAGAGAAAAACAATGAATCATCCACTTTCTTTTTGAATTGGATCGTCCCAGTAGGAAAAACATTGGCCAAGGATTTCAACACAGTCAAATACCCTTTAGAAATTGCAATCTACTTCTTTCTCAACTTCAAATTCTAAGTCTAGCAAACACACCTTTTTCTAGGTACTTGTCACGTGAAAAATTGAATATCCCTTTCTCTTTGTAGCTATACTCTTAAATATGCATTTATTGGGCATGCCTCATATAATTTGTTATGAACATAATATATAATAATAAATATAAATACATTATAATAGTTAATGAATAATTAATGAAGAGACACCTTCCCAATGAAAGGTCATGTCTCTTCATGGAAGGGCACCCCTACGTGGGTATATAAAGCCCTCATTCTTATTGTATCTCATCATCTCATATTCATATACATTATTATTTAATATATTATCCTTTATGGATTATAACTTGTTTTCCTACCTACATTGGGTATTTACCTGGTGAACCAGCTTGGTTCACCACATAATCATTGTCATCCATTATACCTCTCTGCATAGTAGCATCCTCTTCCTTTTCATACTATCGCTAGATCCATAAAAGGGCTCTCGAGGAGCCATGCACATTGCAGTTGAACGTGGGATAACTTGGTAACCATGGGGATACCCTTCCCTAGCAGATCCATCGAGCCCTGGGCCACTTGCTGGAACATAATCTCTTCCGGGAGGAATTTCCAGCAAAGAATAAGAAGAACCCATCCCCGCTATCTTTCCATATTAATATTCACAGGAATCATTGGGTATCAAACCTTCATCACTTGGAATTTGTTTGGAATTCTCATACACTGGTGAGCCATAATTCTCATACAATAAGTCTTGGCATAAAATCTCATTTTTACATTGGAAACTATGCAAGTTATGCCTATAATTGTGACAAACAAACACAAAACTAATAGGCGATGAAGAATCTCTTATCGAAAACCATTGTGTTGAGGGGCTTGGATTCCCTTTAACTCAAGAGGAGGGATTCCACCTGAGGATGAGCCCAATTAGACTCATCCCCATTTGATATAGTATAATACTTTGAACTAATGGCCCAACAACCGTTCAATGGGATTTAAGAGTTATCAAATCTATTTCTTTTTTTCTCTTTCTGTTTTTTGGATTGGTTTTCTTTATGCATGAAATAAAATTACTAAAACATTACAAAGGACTACTCGAGAGGATAACCTCATAGGTAAGGAACAATAACAATTATATTTGGCTTCAAAGAAACAATTATAATAACCGATCATTTAAAAGAAAGACGTAAAGAATGTAACTATGTGATTTCTCTTAAAGATAACTTTTAGAAGAAATGTAAATCTATAATAAATGAACAACAGACACATAAACCTCCAAGAAATAATTCCCAACAATATCTAGTTAAGTTGTTATCTAACATGCACATAAGTGTTAGCTGAAAGATTTTCAGTAATCATGAAATAATTATAGGATCATTGATTATTAAACAAAACCAAGCACTTATTGAAATACAGATTTTAACAAGATATGAAATTGATAATAGCAGCATCCACAATTAACAAGATAACTTGGTAAAATGAAAAATCATATTAGACATCAAAGACATGACAATCGAGCGTAGAATAACCCACTCTCCTATCACCACACAAAATGGTTCAATCAAAATTATGTGCTCCTTAAGATCTTCTCTATTAATTGCATAAAATAAGTCTTCAATACAATAATCCAAAATTCATTTTTCCAAAGGTCATTTCTATAGGGAGGAACCCATTGTTGGATAGTTGGTTTTCATTGATGTTGTTGGATAGTTGGCTCTCATTGATTTCAATAGATGTGATGGGTGCATTTGAATAATTCTAAAATATTCCCCAGAGGTGTGATCATGAAGCCCAGAAGGACAATGTAAATGTAGGAACTACACTCATAGATGGATAGTCCTCGTCATCTCATTTTAAACTGTAGGTTACATCATGTGGTTCCTCACAATTGAGGAGTTATGAGGTCATGAAGTTGGAAGCCCTAAAGAATGGTTAAGAATCCCCTAAACACTTACAAGTCATTAATTAAAGGGTAAAGTGGTTATAACAAGAAAGTATAGGTCGGCCCTTAAGTTAAGGAAATAAGTCACTTTGAAAAGGTATAAATACACATCAAGAATCCTTTCATTCTTACACACACAACCTTATTGAATATATTCTATGTGAGCACACTTGGTCTATTTGGTAAATCTGAGGTAGTAAGTCTGAGGAAATGAAGGAAGTGCGAAGGTAAAATTTTCAAGATTGCAGAGGAGAGAGAGCATTTCTGAGAAACCCTAGTTTGGATTACCCCCAAGGGCCAGGCTATTGGTGTCTCGCAAGGCACCCCCAAAGGTTGTATGTCCATCTTCCCACAAATCCCTGCTAGTTAATTGGTCTTAGTCCCACGAGGCAAAGGCAAATTTGGGAGGATGTTTGTACCAGGTTGTTGAGGCTGAGAAAGAGTTACAGGTATGAAATCTTGTGTATCAGGTGAACTACAGGTTTAAAGGTATGTCTATATGCATGTTTTGAGGCTTACATGTTGATGATTTTATGGTGCGTTCTTGAGGCATGTCTTTGGTATCTTGCTGAGACATTGGCACATGCTTGAGGCACATCTTATGTGCATGGTGTGAGTCATATTTTTTGTACATGTATAAGGCACATTTCTCGGTGGTATTGATGCATGTATCAGGCACTTATTGATGAGATTATGGCACATGTTTGAGGCACATGCATTGGATGTTGTGGTACATGCTTGAGGCATGTCTTGGTGATGTTGGTAGATGTTGAGAAACATGTTGGTGATTTCATGGTACATTGATTAGAATCATATCTTGGCTATCTTGGTATCTAGTTTGGTATATGTCATGGTGGCATTATCATGTTCTTGGAGAACTTCATTCATGATATATTATTGTATATAGTGTATGGCATGATTGAGACATATCATGAGTGATATGGTATATTGATGAGGCACATCTCATAGTACATGGTTTATGGTATATCTTGGTACATGCATGATATGGTACAGGTTGTAGTACATGGCTGATGTACATGGTATGGTACATGTCTTTGTACATGGTTGATGTACATGGTATGATAAATGGTTGATGTACATGGTATGGTGATGGTTTTGGTATCCATGTGAGTGGATTTGGATATAGTTGGTTGATGATGGTAGATTCGTGACAGTGACAGGGACAGTGACAAAATGGATGATTGGTTGATCATCAGTTTAAGGTTGATGTGACAGTGATAGTTACAGGTTGATGTGACAGTGATAGTGACAGGTTGGATGATAGGTTGATTACAGGTTCATGAGATAGTGGTAGTGATAGTATCAGTGGTAGTGATAGGTTGAGTCTACACTTATATTTCAGGGCAGCTGGATGAGGCAAGGAAAGGGGGTTGAAGCCTCCTTCTGGTTGGAGCCGGAGAACACAGGGAGTTAGAGCTTCCTTCATGTTAGAGCCTATAAATAAAGGGGCCATAGTCTCCTTCTGGTTGGAGCCAAAGAACACAGGGAGTTGAAGATTCCTTCAGGTTGGAGCCTGTAAACTAGGGGTTTTGAGCCTCTTTCTAGTTGTAGCTTGCAAATCAGGGGGTCGTAGCCTACTTCTAGTTGTATCCTGTAAATCACGGGGTCGTAGCCTCCTTCTAGCTGGAGCTAGAGAATTCAGGGAGTTGTAGCTTCCTTCAAGTTGGATCCTATAAATATCGGGTTGGATCATCCTTCCAGTTGGTGCTAGAGAATTTGTAAGTTGGTGCTTCTTATGAATGTATTCTTGATATATATAAGAAATAATTTCATGTTTTTCTCCCATTTAGGTTTCCACGTAAATTCTAGTGTATTGTGTATCTGATGTGATATCGTTGAATGGTACTTAGTGCTTATGGTTATATGCTCATGATATATTGAATGCAATCATAAATGATATATTGTTGATAAAGATGAAGTTTATATATTTTAATTGAAAGTGGTAAAAAGTATTCATACTGATTCACCACCCCCCCCCCTAGTATTCCAACAATTGGTATCAGAGCAGGTCCTTAAGAAAACAGTTTAACCACTAGAAGGTAGATCATGGATATCATGGATAATGGATACATAGTTAGTACAACACCATGGTCTGACAGTCATATTGGTCTGAAGTATGTAATGTCCCTTTCCAAATAGGAGCTCCAGAGAGGAGGCTTAATGGTATAAATTGCCCCGTTAGACTATAGCCAGGGCCAAATAGGGGTAAACAGGGTTACTAGAGGTCACTCCAGTCACGGGTGTTATATTCAAAAAGTGGCATTGAGCTAAAAAGGGTTAAAAGCATTGTAAGTCATTATGAGCTCAAAATAGAAGTCAACAGTGAATTAGGGTTTCAGCAGTGATTTAGGGTGTTGGAAGTCAACAGTGAATCAGGGTTTTAGCATGATTTAGGGTTTTGGAAAGCTATAAAGGAAGGGTCAGCGACCTAATTCATCATTATGCAGATTATGAATTTTCATTGAGGAGAAGAGGCGCATCTCAGGAGAGATAGTTCAGTGTATTCTAGGAGGAAGACACCAGTTGGTTGATTTCAGTGTTGAAAGATACGCCCTAGTCACCGGGAAGATCATCCAGGTATTCCATCATTCTTCATTGATTCCGCAGTGCTCCCATATTTTGGGTATTATCTTTTAGTTGCTGATTTGTATTCCAGCTAAGATCCTTTTGTATTTTGATCTAGTCAAGTGTTGTTATTTTATTCAGCCGTAGTTGCTTATTTGTATTCTGGCTAAGATCCTTTGTCTGTTGATCTAGTCGAGTATTGTCAGTTTATTCAGCCGCATTCAGACATTTTGTAATCCACAGAGATATCATAATACAAAATTTTCAGTCCTT